>JAOEHV020290355.1:13985-25516 GCA_025447995.2 Isaurus tuberculatus | reverse complement strand
GCTGAGTAAGCTTTGGCCGAAAAGGTCACACAAATGTTCAATTTTCGGTACAGCCGAGGAATCGAACCTGGGACCTCATGTAAAATACAATATATAGACACAAAATACAATAAGGTATAGAAACACCACTCAGAGTGGATGAGCGATACTTATTAAGCTTTTAGACTTTAACTACATGTAAGCTTAAAACAGCGTGCTGCATTTATCAGGCCCGCACGCAGGAATTTTGCTGGAGGGGGGGGGGGGGTGCGAACAAAATCTTTTGGGACCATGACGTCATTGTATCACAACTTTCTAATTTTCAGGATCGGACAGCATAAAAAATAATAAAGTTTTGTGTAAAAATAAGTATGGGCTTTGGGTATTTTTGCTTGATTGACAAATTAGATTTTACTTTAATTTATCAAGTTATTGAGATTGTTTTACAGGTAAATAAAAGTGCTTCTAAGTATGCTTTGATGATCATTTTCCATCGTAGACTTTATTTACTTTTATAATCGAGTGGACTTTTACGGACCTTTACGGCTGCCTCAACGGCCGTAAAGGTCCGCAAAAGTGTGCGCACCCCGCGCACCCCCCCCCCTGCGTACTGGCCTGTGTATGTAACTGTACACAGAGATAGAGAAGGGAGTTTTCATGGTCTTAATATATCTTATATTGTGAATTATTTGTGCTAAAAAATCCAATTTATTACTCCATGTAAGCTACGCTACATACCGGTGCCTGTTCACGCACTTACGCATGCGCGGAAGTCGCCGGTCAGGACAGTTTTTGTCTCTTTATGGAACTTCGAAAACTTCGAAACTTTGAAGACGCAGTTGCTTTGGAGCGGTACATGGACCAATGTATCAAACGAAAATAATCTCAATATTTCAACGCCATTTTGTTTTCTCCAATTGGAGTAAAACTTCAAGTTGTTCTCAAAATGCTGAAACTGCTATTTTCAGAGGACAAAATTCTGTGAAAAGCTTGCATTTTCCTATTTTTGAACTCAAGGGTTGAAAGCTCTGTAAAAGATATTTTTCAAAAAACTGTTAATGTCAGTTTTATATTTTGTATAATACTGAAACAAGTGCGTAATATGTTATTTCAGCACCATCGGGTGGTTACACAGCCAAAGACCAAGAGGCGGTAAGTTGGTTGTACTTCATATATGTCACGCATGAAAATGTTTTTTGTAGCTTGTTCATTTCCAACTTATTTTTAACTTCTTTACTTCTTTTTTTCCTGCTTTTCCTTTTTGAATGCACCTGTTCAGTATCTTACTATAGACAAAATATGTTATTTAGTATTGTTATTATTTTATATTAACTTTCCTCAATATTACTCCCTCATCAGATGATTCAGGAGATGAAGAAAGAAAATTTTGACTTAAAACTTCGACTTTACATGGAACAAAAAGAACGAGAGGTATGTGAGAATGTATTTTTGCTTTTAGCCAGCATTGAGCAAAATTCAAGCGAATAGTAAACTGCAGTTGTGGGAGCAACAAAGGTTAGCCGCGCCATCATCATTATCATCATCATCATCATCACCACCACCACTACCATTATCATCATCGTTGTCATCGTCATCATCATCATCACCACCACTTCCACCACTGCCATTGTTATCATCGTCTTCATCGTCTTCATCTTCATCCTCCTCCTCATCATCATCATTGTGCTATCATTTCTTTTATTATCTTTAAACTCCCTTATATAAGAGTCTTTACAATTTGTCTTATACTTGCAGAAACTTGAAGCCGATTTTAAAGAAAAAATTGTGTTGTTGGAGGCGGATCTTTCAGAAGCCTTAGACGAGCTCAGTGGAGCCTTAGACAGAGAAAAGGAGTTCGAGGAAAACCTAAATAATCTCAGGCAAAAGGAAAAAGCGCTTATAACCAAACAAAAACGTCTAGGAGAGACTCTTCGGGAACAGGAACAAGAAATACAATTTCTTTCAGTCACAAGATCGCAAATTAAACACGAAGAAAATAAACGCGATGCACAAACGATGACGGATGGAATCATCGTTGGGGAAAGAAGCGTTGATGCGGCATCGGGAGATGTTTTGTACCGAATGGCTGATCAGAAAGACAGTTCTGAGGGTGAACAGGATGGAACCAAACCTGACAATAAACCAGAAGGAGTTGATCTGTTGAACACAACGACTAATCTTGCCAAAAAAGACTCCATTATAAGAGAAGCAAAACGTAGAAGAACATTAAAAATGAAGCGCGATAAAAAGCGCAGTTCCCTGACCGATATTACAGAGGAACCGCCCCCGGCTAGTTTAAAGGAAACTTTATTAAAGCGGTTTTGTTGCTGTTTACCTGCTATGCAGTAAATGTACTCAGTCAAGCAGGCGTTTTAAGTATATATTACACGGTCAATACGTCAATATAGCGCAGTTAAAAAGAACTTCTTGTCTAGGTTTGGTCAGGGGCTCTGTCCATATTTGGAGATCAGTTGAACACTTTACAACACGTTGATATGGAGACGGTTAGGATTAGCGAGTGAAGAAGATGGAAATCAAATGGTAAATCGATACACCCTGATTACTCTGGAACAAAATAAGGGCCTAAGTATCTATAAAGAAAATGGGAGATGAATATTATCTTTAAACTTATACTTTTATTCTCGAGGGCAAAATCGCTGATATTTTAGAAGTTTTTTAACATATCAGTTAAATATGATATTTTGATTTTCCGAATCTCTCAGCCGCTGCCTTGTTGATAAAAATTTAAACCTGGACATTCATTATTTACCATAAAGTCTGTTATTAGATGTTAATCAAGGCCGGCGGAGCTGGGGGGGAGCAGGAAGGGGGGCCTAATTCTCAGACAAAGTACAATTTTTTATTTATAGTGAGACAAACTTGCCACTTGTCCTCCCTAAAGCCGAGGACTTCTATTAGACGTTCCGTATTAAATATTTTCAAAATACCCCCAGAATACACAGAATTGTCATTTTAGAGAGTGTAGTTTGCCAAAATATCCCGGGGGAACATGCCCCCAGACCCCCTGGAGGATCGCGCCTTTGGCGCTCGTTAAAGTCTTGGGAACGAGTTTTCTACGACACCCGCAGATCGGCTACTACGCATGTACAGAATATAATTTCATTGTATCATCCAGAGTTGATTTTAATTAAGAGCGTTGGATGCCTGACAACATCCGAGTTAAATTTTGATTGACGTCCACTAAAAACCGTCGGAAAGGAACTGCACTTGTGAATGAAAACGGCTGTAAAACGGAAAAAAACGTTTTTATCAAAACAATTTTAGAGAAAATTTTTAAAATTTATTATAATATGGTTAGATAGTTTCCTGCAATCTGATTAGTTGCTGGGAGGGCGAGATTTCCCTGTAATTACGGTTCATTATGACATTTTATAAGGACCGGTCATTATGAGATTATTTTTTGACATTTATTTTTGACTGTTCATTTTGAAGAAATCATTTTTGCTTGTTTTTCGTTACGACTGCCGATTCGGCTGAGTGAATATCGTTTGCAATGAGTGCGTGCAAGCAGATAGGGAAATTATCTTCCAGTTTTTTTTTTTTGCGAAAATAGACTAAAGGCCATATTATAAATAAATTATTAACCTCGTCCGTTCCGTCATTACAGGGAAATCTCAGACCTCTGTGTTGTTGTAATGACCGAGCGATAGCGATAGGCCTCGGTCTGAGATTTCCCGGTAATGACCTCATTCTCGGTTAGTAAGAAGTATATACTATATTTGTCCAAACAAGAGAAAATTGAAAATTGGATAAGACGAAGTGGTCTTCATGTCGATGATATTTCTTGATCCTTAGCCTTGGTTTGAATTGAAATACCTTCATGCTTGGTAGAGAATTAACAGCCAGCAAGTTATGTGGTAATCGGAATTATTTAAAATATCTAATTTTGTAAATTTTATAAAAATGAAGTTTTTTTCAAATCTTTTCAACATTGTAGAATTAAATTTTAAACCGCTAAAAGATTAGTGAATATATTAAAAATTATTCGTTGAAAAGAAATATATAGAAAATAAACAAACATAAGAAAACATACAAAACAATAGAGCATAAGAAAGAACTATGAGTAAATACTATCTACAGTTTGTAAGAAACAGGCAAATATAGCACATAATACAGAATGATTTGTACAACACATCGCAATACAATATGTTCGTGTAAAGACTGTAAATACTTGCAACCTCTAATTTAATCACAAAGGGCGACAAATAAATAAAATTTTGTTAAGATCGATTTGTCGTCGTCTTGTTTATTTTTAAACCTTCACGTTTCTTTTTGGCATCATACTTTAAAAATTCAATCGACAGACCCTTAAACTCAGCTGCTATAAGTACTGCGATGGTATCACATAGGTTCTACTGAAGACTGAATTTTTTTTAAGGTTTCTCATTTGCAATCATTTAAATTGCCGTAGATTGTTCGTAAGGTCATTGCTGATTAGTACATTACTGAAACTCAATCGTAATAACCACTGCTCACCCTAAAGTTACATTGCAGCTGATTGACCCACTAAAAACGACCTGCTCCTAACCGATTTGCCTTAATATCTTATTTGGTAAGAACACTGCTCACAGTTTAGAGTTCCATTGAAACGTGTATTTTTTTTCTGCAGCTTTTATTTTTAAAATAGTGTACATAACAGCGTGGATTTTTCTTTACGTCAGAGTAATGCAAATCTCACTCTTTATCTAGCTGCACAAGGTAACTTGATAAAGTTTCGAAAACTACTCACCCTTCCCTCCTAAAACTTAAATTTCAAACTTATTTCGACCTTGAATCCTTAAATTCTAACGAGAGGGAGGGATGATTGAGTTATGAATAATAATCAATCCAACAGTTCAAAATTTTGTGTATTATTATTTTTATTACATCAACATACAGGTTTGAGGTGGAATAAGTTTAATTTTCTTTTGTTAACTACAAAGGTCAGCGGCAGCAAACAAGTGAGTTTCCTTCTCGACGGGTTTCAAAGGCTCGATTGGTCGACGACACAGAACAGATTTTTCATTGAAATATAACCTAGGGAGAGAAAAATGCTAAAATTAGCAATAATAATAATAGTAATAATATTTACCACCAGTGCATGCGGAAAATAGAAAAGAAGAAAAAATTAGGAGACGATAGATTACCATATGTACGGTGTGAGTTTTCGAAGAGCAAGTACATTTAAGGTATTTCAACTAATATCATTGTTAGATAAAATAATCATCGCTCATAATAACCTGAAGTCATGCCCTTTCAATTTTTCAAATAATGCATGTTCTGGATCACGAATGGGTATTCGGTTTTTGTCTAAAAGCAATCCTTGATCGCTGTGTGGTCCCGGATTATACCCACAATGCTTCGTTTCCGTTTGTTTATTAGTGGGAACTTGCGATCGCCTGTCATCTTTTAAAGTTTTATCGACGCTTGGATTTGCTACAACAGAAAGAGTAGGAATTTTTTCAAGCCTCATTCCTTTCTGTCGCAATGAATATTTCTGGGGTTCATCTTTTAATAATCCTTCTAGTTTCCTAAGTTGGTTAGACGACTTTGATCCACGGGTTTGGAGTTCAGTTCCCACAAGGCAACGATGATTGCGCTGTATAGTGTTGTCAACCACAACCTTAGAAGACCAGATATCTTTTTCGAGCTGCCGCACTTTTTTAATTTCACTTTCTTTGGTGTCTCCTGCCGAATGGACAGATTTGATTGGAGAGTTGTCAAAAAGTGGTCCCGGTCTGGACAGAATGTTGAAGTCTTGGCAGCGATCTTCCCAACCAAATTCCACTCTGTAAGGTGATAATGAAAAATTCGAGTCAGCGGATTATTGCTTCTCTTTCTACATAAAATACAGCAATTTTAATTATCGTTACAGCCACATCCCACAAGCATAACCTTTTTGTTTTTCTACTTATAAGTACTTGCAGCCACTAATAAGGGCACTAAGGTCACTTTGGTAGCGGGCAATTTATCCTTAACTCTACCAAAAGTATTTGCAATAAAAGCGTAATGCTTTTTGGATGTGGCTGTAATGATAATCACAAGAATAAGAAGCACATGCGTCCTATGTTTGATGAGGACTGTCCTTAACAGCTTAACTCGGTTTCAGGACTCTGAACGTAATTTCCAACTAACCTGTCCACCGTAGGCTTCAAGATGTTGGCATGTAGCACATTTTCCTTCCACGGCTAAAAAAAATAACATAATTGTTAGTTTCTGATACGTTTTGAAACAAAGAAATTAACACTGTTCTACTTCTACTCTTATATTCCCATTTCCACGATCTACCATGACTATTACTTTTAAAGACATTTATTGCAGGCTGAAATTATGAATTACGCTAAGTAAAACGCTTTGACTATTACTAGGGCCAGGCCACCGGCCATCTCATTGTTTTATGAATGCCAAAAGCAATAGGATTTACCTTTGCCAGTTCGTCCAAACGAGCATTTCCTGGCTTCTTAGGATGACTGTTCGACTCTAGTGCTGTTTTCTTCCCAGGGAATATAAACCCACTTGCGGTTTGCCATCTTTCTGTTGAGGCTAGTAATTCTTCCTTTTTAACAGCATTAAGGTCTACTGGGACAATTGTAGAAGAGTTGTACTGGGGACAATAGGTGAAACGGCTGTCTTTCTCCTTAAATTAAACCAAAATGGGATAATTTTCAGGCAAGTATGACAGAGAACAACATCTATCATTAGTAGCAAATACATCGACACGAGCACGGATTGCGATTATACTAACTTAATAAAAGAATAATTAAAAGTACAGTAATAAAAGTTTATATTCATAAACGTCATCAACACAACATCGCCAGCAGAACGTCGCAACAAATATCAGTAGTGACGCAAACCATCGTCTTCATGGCTTATAACCACCTAAATATAACTAAAGACGACGTGGATGTCGACCTACCATCTACGGTATTCCAACAAAACCTATAGATTTTGAAACAGTTTAAACATTCACACATGCATTGAGACATTACCAATTTTTTTAAAGCTTTTTATAAATATCTCTATTGGTCTATGTATTTACAAGTTCTATATACTTGTTTATAAAATAAAGCAGATATAACGCGCTTTATGATTGGCTGTGCAGCGTGCTTTATATTTGTACATAAGCACAGCCACACTGTGCCTTTATCACTCAGGAAATCTTTTTCCTCAAAGGAGATGAAAGTAGCGGAGGAGTTAACAAATTTCTCTTTGAAGCTTAACTTTTTAACTGAAACAAAAGAAATACTCAAAAATTGCGAAGGAGACTCAACCCCCTCAGAAAAAAATACAATTCGTCAAAACTACTGAAGCGGAGAGAAATAAACTACTGGACGATAGTCACCGCAAATCAACAAATACAACACAATATGGCTGTACTTGCTCTGCACTCGTAAGTAAATATAACGAAAACCATAAAGCAACTCGTTTTGTTTATTTTCTTTTGTAAAAAACCACCTTTTTTATTTAATTTCAGTTACGATTACTTTGTGACATTTGTATTTAGACCATTTTTAAATCCGGTTGTTACGAGTCGCAACAAAGTCACATCTTTAAAGTACAAAATGTCTTTTCACAAAAAAACTTGAAAATTCATAACTCTGAAAATCTCCTGAAAAGAAAACGGTAAACAATTTATACCTAAATAAAAACACCTATTTTTTCATTCATGTTTTTCAATTTTAGAATGGAGTTCATAAAAAATTGCCAGGACATTAACTCGAAGAAATGTCAGTCGGTAAGCTCGCATATGTAATCCTTTTGTTTTGTTGGTTTTTTCCTCTTTTGCTTTAACATATTTTATAAAAAGGATAGAAAACTTGACAACGTGTTTTGTCGAGTTTTAGAAGCACTTGTTAATTTTTAAGTACACTCAAGCTAAAGCTAAATCCTTTTACGAGCATAGTGGCCCATGGGGCCGGCGCTAATCTCCGGTTTCCGTTGTGTTAAGCGGATGAGAGTCATTGACTTCCCCTGGATGGGACACTAATCCATCACAGGTTAGCTCCCAGCCGAGGCTGGTACTCATTTACCGACATCGTAAGGATGGAAAGCTGAGTAACCTTTGGCAGAAAAAAAGGTCACATATGCAAATGTTCAATTTTCGGCAGAGCCGAGGAATCGAACCTGGGACCTTGTGGTTGGAAGGCAAAGATCTTACCAACTGCGCCAACCACGCCGCCTTAGTACACTTAAGAAGTGCAGAATAACACTCGCCTTCGGCTCGTGTTTCTGGCTGGTACTCTTCTAGATCTATAACTCAGCAAAACGCACACGCGCTCGTTTTCTATTCCTTCATTGTTAATATTACGTACTTGATTTAGTATCTGTCGAAGTTTGTTCCGTGCATGCTCAGTAGTGTTAAGGGCTTGGATACTATAGTTATGCGCTGTTTTAAGGTGCAGATCGGCCATGTCAACTGCTATTGTTTGGGGTCTCCTCTTTGGTTCACTTGTGCGAGTTCTCATCTATAAAGAAGATTGTTTGTTTACAAGTGGAAGCCGAGATGCAAGGTAAGAACAAGAAATCACACTGTAAAGCATCAATAATACATATAATCCCACATCACGTCTGAACTGGTTAACTTTTGATAACGGTTTGGTTAGTGTAAAACTTTAAACCAGTTTTTCTCGTTCTGTTTTTAGAAAGAGGTTGAAAACGTTTGCTTCCTTTTGATGCCGTTATACCAAGTTGTGTTTCATTTCCAAAGAAATCGAACGCAAACAGTTGGTTAGAAGGCTAATACGGTATTTGCACATTTCTGTATTGAAACTATAAACCAAGCTTTGGGAAAGCAATTGTATCATTTTAAATACGAAACGTTGCGTGCAAAGTTAGACAAACTTCAGATGCGTGTTATATCTGAATAGATTAAATATATGAATAGCTACAGTATTTTGTAGCAATTTTTCAATTTCTTTGTTTACAACAGTCTAAGTCTTTTAACTGACGTAATCAAAAACTTCTTTAACAGTCTTTAATCATTTTGTACTCTCCAGCTGTAATATCAATACAGTTGTCCACCATATTTTTGACACTTACAATGTTTTCCTTTATAAAATCCCGCGGTGAAACGAAAGTTCCCTGCCGTTGTTTTAGACATTTTTCATAATCCAAATTCTTGAGCTCTAGGGGAGTCCAGGGTCGTGACGTCAATGGGCGTGGCGCTTCCAAAGCCCTTTCTTTTTCTCGGTCCAAGCCGCCCTCTTCGCTGGGTTCTGAATCAAGCTCTAAGTAAATAATACTATTAGTTTAGCTAGTGTGAGTGACTGAATAACAGGTAAAATCGTTTCATATCGCAAGGGCTACTGTCGAATAAAAAGCTGCTACCAATACAAATATAAGCCTGAATAATAATTATTAGAAAAACATTAACAGATTATCAGTATTATCATCAATATAATCAACAACTTATTCAGCTTGATTATTCAACAAAAGTCAGTGTTCTAACTAAAGACGTTTTAGTTATGGTTCAGACACACTATTCTCCTTGCCAATGAAAGTCGTGTTAGATCTACCTTTATTAACGGTCGAGAAATTAACTTGAAATATAAGGACTACGGACTGAGTTGGCGCTAGAACACAACCTGTTTAACTTAAAGCTATACTGAAGAATAGTCAATCCATTTATAATCAAAAGAAAGTTCTGCTACAGTTACGGGAAAGAAAGATAGAAGATGGAGTACAGTATTAAAAAGTAACGAAGCTAAAGTCCCGACTGAGGTAAAGATAAACATGATAGAACTTTAGACGCATAAATGGCGGCGATCTAGTATGTACAGAATTCATACTTCACAAGTAGACCGTTTATGGATAAGGCAGCAAAGCCTGACTGCAGCAGTTTGTTTTTGTCGCCTACCTTATAAAACAAGAAAATCACCACCAGAGACATTGATGTACAACCAGAGTGAATAAAGCACTTATAGGTAGCCCTGGTGAGGTGAAGGGACAGTAGACGAGCAGAACCGACTGAGTAGCAAAAGAAAGATCCACACGAGAAAGACGCAAACTGAGCTGGTAAAGAAAACCGCTAGAGAAAAAAGACATTTGAACGCATCAGAAGCAATAGTCAGATTTTGTTTGTTTAACAGTCCGCAATATCAGCATTATAATAATTTTGTTGAGTATGTTCAGGTTAATAAAATAAACAGCTATTTTGCTATGTCAGCTGTTTTCTCGGTTCCAACTTCTTCCAGCCAAGTCCTGGGAGAGGACGCAAGGCGGTAGTTTGGTTTGGACTTATCGTGGACTGTATTTCGAGATTAAATGTAACTAATACCTAACACAAGAAATAGACGTCTTATGAAAAAAGTGTATAAATGAATTCAGGTTAATTAAAAATTAAGTTTCATGAAAAGTAAAAGGAAAATAATCTTGAATAATGTAAGTACCAATTAGAATAATAACCAAAGATGAGCAGTTCTTTGAGATGCAATATTGAACTACTTTTACATTTTACAAACCAAATCAAACTACTTACCCCCAAAATCCTCTGCAGTAAGCGGTACACCAAACTCGCGACTCATTGCTGTTACCATTTCTGCCGTTGGAAAAAGATCATTTCTACACACATCTCTCTGCGTTTTAACTTTCACCATCTAAAATTAATGTGTAATTACACGTTTAATTCACACGTAATTATTGCTTGCACATAATTACATAAAAACCTAATCATAAAGGAGTTCTTAAGTAAGTTCGGCCCCTAACACAAAACAACTAGAAATCCATTATTTCATATTTTTTCTTAATTACTTTATTCAAATCATGTCAACATACTGAAATGATCTGAACGAAGAAGTTTGAGGTTAGCCCTATGTACTCAAGGTTCCTCATAAACAGGCAGATAACACCAGTTGCATGGTGAAGACTGCTTATCGATGTTTTGCGATTCTTGGATTTGCAGTAAATTTAGGATCAAAAATCCTCTGAATCTCAATGAAGCTACCACCTCACATCACAAATCATTGAATTAAAAATTGAAACACATATTCTATAACCCTAACCCAAATGTAGATACTTAAATCTATAAAATGAAACGGCCACATACGTTATCCAACTTGGATAAGGCCTCGAAACATGACTTGGAAACCAGGTCTCTGACGTATAGGAGAGGATTCTGAACAATCACCATAAGGGGTTCGTGAAGTCGAACACGACACAGGTCAACATCTAACAACGCGTACAGCCGTGATTGAAAGGTCATTTCCGAATTATACAAAACATTAAACTTGAGCGAATCTGGGATAAAAGAGAAAACCATTGTTATCATAAATTTCGCAATAATCGTAACAATAATGATTATCATCACCAGAGACATCAACATCACCGTCAACGGCATTTATCACTGTCAAAATCACTGTTATTAGATATTATTATCATCATCACTATAACAAGCACCATCAGCGACAATGACATCAACCACAACACCACCAACATAGTCAATGTCACTTTTTGAATCACCATTTTCAAAAGAGCAATTTGTCACACAATGACTATTCGTCTCTGACGCATCATAGTAGCCAGCATTATAAAACAATGTGTCATTATTATACCTT
>JAOEHV020290355.1:0-13885 GCA_025447995.2 Isaurus tuberculatus | reverse complement strand
TTGTCACACAATGACTATTCGTCTCTGACGCATCATAGTAGCCAGCATTATAAAACAATGTGTCATTATTATACCTTAAAACAATCTAAATTCGAAATGCCGTTAGGTAAAAATATCGATATAATGAGATGGTTTAAGCAAAGTGAATTAAGACATAAAATTAGTTTATCAGTTAATCACGGCATTCTACTTCAGACATTTCTCCATTACCTTCTTCTTCCGGTCGTGGAATGCTGTTCCAAAGCCTTCGAATTCCGCGCTCTGCGATACCTTCTAAAACAAAGACGTGTAACTGGCCATCCAGCACCTAAACATTATAGACGACAAAACGTGCGTCATTTGGATTCCTTTCACTAAAACAAACACTACAAAAAATATCCGAAAATTTTAAAATTACTGGTAAATGTCCTTTCATTCTAGTTCGTGCAAAATACAAATACAAACATTTCAAGGGAATTTTTGCGGGATTTTTTCATGGTTTTTAGAACTCTGCATTATTCAGTGGATAAAAAAATAATCTTTAGAAGAAGAAAAACTAAGCTAAATCCTTTAACGAGCCTAGTGGCCCATGGGGCCGGCGCTTATCTCCGGCGGCATGGTTGGCGCAGTTGGTAAGATCTATGCCTTCCAACCACAAGGTCCCATGCCAGGTTCAATTCCGCAGCTCTGTCGAAAATTGAACATTTGTGTAACCTTCTTTTCCGCCAAGCTTACTTAGGTTTCCATCCTTACGAGCTCGGTAAATGAGTATCAGCTTCGGCTGGGAGCTAACCTGCGATGGATTAGTTTCTCGTCCAGGGGGGGTCAATGACTCTCATCCGGTTAACACTACAGAAACCGGAAAAGAAGAAAAAGATGATATCTATTTAATCAACTTCCTAAGGAGTTTCTAGACTGGACTTTTTGAAGTTACGGAAAATTCTTGGGCATTCTAGTAAAAAAGATAAAACTGATTTAGATAGGTAATTTATTAATGCTGTATCTTCCCAGAACAAAACAACACCATTAATAACACAGTTGGCCAAAAGTCAAACGTACCTGGAAACCAGTAATGATATCTAAAACTTTACTTTTTTTCTGATACCTGAAAGATAAATCAAAAATTTTACATTTGGTTTTACGCCTTATATTTGAAAAAGAAACTGATGTTAAACTAGCAGCAATTTTAGCATCTGTTTTGAATTCATTTACAAATCACACTTACTCTGATAATTTGTAAGTCGATAACGCGGCCTCTACGACGTGCGTCGGTAGGGAGTCTAGGTCCAAAGCGGCGGCGTTTATTGCAGCGATTTCACAATGCAGCTTTCTTAGGAACTTGGAGTTACTGTACTCGAATATGTAGATTATACGCCCAAATGGACACTGCATCATAAACAAACATTAATCAAACTACAATCAATCTGGAGGATTATTTCATACCATATTTCACCAAATTCCAGTACTATGACTATGCTTGGGGTTACAACTAAGAGCCTGGTTCTTGCTTTAAATATGAAAATGAATAATTCTGTCACTCTGGTTATGGCTTTTACTATGAAGTTTAGGCTTTCGACTATGGATGTTATATTATTGGAGGTGATAATTGATACCTTAAGCAAAATTGCTTACGAAAACTCTAAAAATCCACTGGCCAATGAAAGAAACAAATGAAATTAAAGACAGAAGATCGGGGAGAATAATTACACGTGTAAAAACGCGAAAGTGTTGATGGATTGGGCATGTATTGAGATTGAAATCAGATTCGTTACCATGCAAAAACTGTGCTTACGTGGGCACCGGAAGGGAAAAGGAGGTGGGGTCGTCATGAAGAAGAGCAGTTGAAAGAGAGCTGTGAAATGAGGTTCAAAACACGGGAAGAAGCAGAGAGAATAGCCATGGACAGGGAGAGATGGAAAGGCACAATAAATGACCCTACACTCCAAGCTGGATTCAGGAACCAAGAGAACCTTGAAAATGATACAAATATGACTGTTAGTATGACAATAACCCTATTACTGCAAAAGATACAACTGCATGACTCTTGAGTCTAAATATCTATCTGATTAACTGATATCGAAAACATTATATAAACGTTTCCATTGATCATCTGACTCTTGCAACATGCTCCAAATCTAAAGGTTAAAACTATCACTAAAGGACTGCACCAATTATAAAATTTACCTCTGACTCAGTTTGCTGGTGAATCTCTCCGTCTGTCGCTCGGAAGGCCGAGTTTAACGAGAAAGGAAGATCTACTTTGATTTTAAGTTCACTTCCAGCTTCCAGATAGTTTGCGATAGCCATTGGGATCTCCTCTGATTATCAAAACAGTAACTTTTTTGTTAATTTTTAACTTACCAAAAACATACATTAAATTTCTAAGGTTTCTTACAAGAATAGGTTACACACGAATTCGACTTTTACGGACGTTAAGAAAGCGTTACCCATAGTGCATTGGACTTTGTAACGAAATTTTGTGCTGCTACTTGAATATTTAGTATGATGCATGATAAACTAGGATTACACTGTCTGTATTCTAAATTTGTTTTTTTACGGCTGCTGCCAGTAATGTCTATCAACTGGTTTTTTGTGATTCATGGCTGTAATAAAAATTTTTGAGATGTTCTACATCATCTGTTTGCATCGCAGATATTTTACAATAGTTTCATTAATATTTGCTCTGCTTTTTATTTTTGGAACTTTTATTTTTTATTTAGAGAATAACAGCGAATGTGACAACAGTAGATAACAGTGTACCACATTTCTTCATAGCAGGTAATCGTCATTTAATTTTTAAACACGAAACTGTGCATTTAAAGAGTTATTTTTATAGGCCAACGTATACATTTTTTACCATGACTGAAAAGCGCTGTTTTACTAACGGACTATTTTAACAAGTTGTTAATCTATTCAACATTTTTCTACTTCTTCGTTGTGTGGGAAAGTTTCAACAAAATATAATCTCGTAGTAAATGGCAAACAATGGTTGCCCAGTTGTGTAGAACATAGAAACAACTGCCTAAAAATGATCTTATTGTTCCGCTATATAAAGCCCGGGGGAGGGGGACTCCCATATATCGTAGGGCAGGGATGATCGTTGGAAATTTTCAGAAATACTCCTTAAAGATACCGGAGTCTTACGAAGGTGGGCGTGGCAACAAAAGATTTTTACCCCTAAAAAATACCAGCTGAAAATGAACAAATTTATAATTTTTAAGCATTTTTCATAGTTCCAGAGACGTCAAACTCAAACACCTTCTGTTATTATTATGTAATATGTTATTATCTTAAAAAGATACCCTAAAAGATATCAGCTTAGACATTGGTGGCTCAAAAACCTTCTTGACACCCTAAAAGATACCAGATTCCTGATTTTGATCCCCAAAAGATATGACGATCATCCCCGTCCGTTGACAACAGGAGTCCCCCCTCCCGGGGATATAAAGTACCTGGTCCATCGACGTTCCCCATCCTCCCAACCACTGGTCCATTTGGATTTTCGTGTCCAACATTGGTCTCTGGCAAAGGGCAAGGGTGAATCGGAGATCTCAGGTTTAATACCTTTTCACCCAGCAGTAAACCAGAGAGATCGAATTTGGCAATGCCATAGGGATCCCAAGGTTTCTCTCGTCCTTCAAACGGGTTATGTGTTGTTCTTTTTCCTGAAATAGTTCAGTTATTTAAGAAAAATTAAAGTAATACAATTAGTAAAATTAATTTTATTTAACTTCTCTCGTACAGTCACGGGTTTTAAACTAAAGAAGTTAACGCTGATCAATTTCTCTCCTCATCTCATTGTTTGTGTTTTCACCGGATTTTAAGCTAAAGCTACGAGGATCAACAGTTGATGCCAAAGTGGCCAAGTGTGTGATTCATAACCCTAGTAGGGTCCTAAGATCAAACCGCTGCAAGATGACTATTTTCGTCCTTAGGCAATATACATTACTCGACTTCTTCCAATCGACCATGCTGTATAAATGAGTATCAGCTTCTGGTGCTTAAAAACTGTAAAACCAATTACGTTCTTTAAAGTGTTTTGGAAGGCTAAAATGTCTAGTGGTATCGTTTTGTTGGAACATATCAATACTAATCAATTAACATTGACGTTTACAGTAAAAAATTATGATTTTAAATACCATATAGAGTATCAAAAGTAAACAGCGTCTAAGTTCTGCTTTCAAGACAATCAAACCAGATTTTCCAACAAGATAAAGTCTTACCAGAAACAAGACTAACGTTGTTAATAAGCTCATCCTCTGGAAACTCTCCAAACAACGATGGCTTCAGCTTTTGTTTAACAATTTTTCGGTCTCTGTCATGAACTTCAATCTCCAGTGGGGGACCCTGCAGGTACTCTGTAAGACAGTCCTTATCCATGTTACCGAGTAACACAACGTTTCTGTCTTGCCAGTATATATCCCGTCCATGGTCCCGCCCCAAGCTTTGGTGACGTGGTTGATTGAAGAACTGGTAAGCAATGAATGGGGGTTTGCACCTGAAGGGGTCAGTGACAAACAGAAACGTTAGTATAAATCTACTACTACTGGGTCAAGCATATTGCTTCATGTAAGATCTTCCAAACTGTCGTTATAAGCTTTCCCACTAGGAAGGTAGAATGGTGGATGGAACATGGAACATGGAATCCAGTGGACGGAAATGACGGAAATGCGGATAACAATGCCGTGAAGAGGAGCAAAAACCGATCATATAAAAGACAAGATCTACCCCAACCCAAATCGCAAACAGTTTTGTGTCTCTTATCGATCCCATACAAGAACAGTTCGCAAAATGTGGAGAATCTGGAACACAAACCTGTCACGGATTATCCTAAGTTAAGCAAAGCGAGCTAAACAGTCAGGAGTATGTGTTTAAGCCCTTGAAACAAATTTGTTCAATAAAATTATACAAGACCCGTTTAAGACTAAATAAGTTAACAAAAACACCAAAAAAAGTCGAAATAAGCTTACTTTTGTTTAAGTTCACTGAAACACATGGGAGTGTTGGGCATTTGGGATGCTGAACAAACTTTAATAACCATAGGATTTAACAGTTTCTTTTGAATTGTTGATAGAAGCTGATCGTCAAGAGCCACTGTCAACAACAGATCATCAATCCTGCCTTCCGGCTTCTCAATCTTATTAGTTATACTTTTGATATCAGCAAAAAGGTTGGACATCTTAATTTCGAGAGCGGCAACACCATTTACTCGAGTTTGTATGGCAGCTATGATCGATTCCTTTGACAGTTTTTTTGACCCAACTTTCTTGCTCCCTAGACCAGGATAAAATAGATTAATGTGACCACAAGTTTAAATGGACTTCTGCTAGCAAGGAAAGAACTACATCAAGTATTTCACAAAAAAATATCCAGTGTATGGATTTACTAACTGACCACAGATAATGAAGAAACAGAATAAGGTACAAAAACAACACAACAATGATGACCACTGAGATCTATGTAATCCATGTATAGTTTTAGCATTGTAAAATGAGAAAAAAGATCACTAAAAGTTCTACTAAACTCTCCAACTCAAAGCATACATTTCCATACAGTCTCCATGCTCATTATGCGGTGTACATTTTAAATTAGTTTTTTGTTACAATCGTGTAGACGACTTCCTTAGATGCTAGTTTATCGTATGAAAACGAAACCATGAAAGTGTGTCTGTTGAGAGGTATGATCTCTAAGTATTACTGGTGGGGGAAAGTCAAGTTAAACTGAACAAAACTCGCTCAAACTCAGCCACGGTATATTATAGGGATTCATAAAGACGCCATTGAAATTTCAGTGGATTTTATTGCAAATTAAGGTAAGAAAATCATGTTTTATTAGGTTCATATAAATTCCCATACATTTTAACTGTAAATCAGTTATAAATCAACACTAATCTTGAACTTGGGCTACCTGTGCATTAAAACCTTAATAAACCAAGTTGATTTGTCAATACTTACGAGACACGTGCAAGCTTTGCTCTTTGTGTTTCTCAATTACAACTGAATCATTCCTGTTTCTTCTTTTCCTTCGTGTTGCCCCAGCTACTTCATTTAATTTTGAATTCCGACTTGCAATCTCAGCTTCACGTGCACGCTCCTCTGTCATTGGTGGAGAGAGACCTGCCAGGTCAGCAATCCTACCAAACTGCAATCGTTGCTGTTCATCGACTCTCACTTGAACCTTTATCAGACTTTGCTGTCCAGCTGTACTTGGTGTTGGAGCAATCGATATTGAGGCAGAACGAAACGTCTACAGGAAAAATGGTGAATTACCAATGTTGGACAATTAATTAACTAGGGATGTTTAACGGTTTAAAAAATTTGATCGTCAGTTGTAGTTCTATTAATGATGAATTAAAACTTCATATTTTCAGCCACGGAACGTCAATCTTTTTATTAGTAAATATAACACATTTTTCCATTTCATGGACCAATAATGTTCAAGTCAAGGCAAGGGGAAATGTTTTGTAAAACAACAGTTACATAAGAGCTAATATGCTTACTTACAGAAGGTGCAGTGATTGCTCTATTTTCTTGTGATTCTGGCTGATTTTCCTCTTTGTTTTCAAGAAGCCCTGGTGCAGTCTTGGGTGGCTGTTTTTCTTCAAGATCATCTGAAACAATTGAACATTAACAAATGATTAATCCATATTAGTATTGCTTTACTTGTGCGCTAGTGCAATTCCTGCACTCTCCTTAATTACTCTACTAGGGGTCTCTTTTCAATAGTATCACTCTATTAGTGGAATACTGCATATCCTGCATTCTGCCTTGCTACTGCACTTGGCGTCTCTTTTCAATAGTATCACTCTATTAGTGGACTACTGCATATCCTGCATTCTGCCTTGCTACTGCACTTGGGGTCTCTTTTCAATAGTATCACTCTATTAGTGGACTACTGCATATCCTGCATTCTGCCTTGTTACTCTACTAGGGGTCTCTTTTCAGTAGTATCACTCTATTAGTAGACTACTGCAATTCTTGCATTCTGCCTAGCTACTCTACTAGGGGTCTGTTTTCAATAGACCTCTAGTAGTTAAAAACATGTGTTTCTCAAACATCAAAGTTAAATGAGTGTTTGTTACTATCATCAATACCTTTTTGTCAAACTAGTTGAGTGAATTTAAACAATATGACCTTTCAGTCTCATGGACTCCATTGGGATATAACCTTTAGCCTTAGGGGCTTAACTGCATTTGTCCTCACGAGTGGTCTAATAGTTTAATGCAAAGTATATCAATATATAAAGTGTTTATTTATTTATTTATTTTACTTTTCCCCGAAGAAGGGGCAGGGCAACACCCACAGATCCAAGATCCAATTATGGGGTTCCTGAGGGCCTACAGTTTAACATCCTTATCCGAGAAGACACGAAAGTCTAACCATTTGCAGATGTTAGAGCAAAGGCAGCACTTTCTCCTTAATTATTTTAAGACCCTAAGTGTTGGTTCGGCAGGGAATCGAACCCGAGCCTCCCGCTCGATAGACTGGCACCTTACCAACTAGGATAACCAGGCAGCAGTTAAAAGTGTAATATTACTAACTTTTTTAATTGCAGGACTTCATGTTGAGTGGTAAACATTTTTCATAAAAAAACCTTTTTCATTCTTAACAAAGCTTCCATCTCTGCACTAACGACATATATTGGATCAAATTCACAACCTGAAGTGGTTGAGTTACACCTCTTTGACAAGTTATCAGAAAAAGGTAGCTTAACTGTACTAGACAGTTTAATTTACCTTGTTTAACTATGGATGGTTTAGGTTGCATCTCATTAAATGAGTTGGACTGTTTTAATACTAGTTGTTGGACTTCAGCATCATCAGGTTCTTCCTCCGGGCCTCTTGACATTGGGAGTCTCAGTGCCTTTGGTCTGTCAAATCTGGCCCGAGGAGACACTCGATCTTTGGTGTCCCACACTTTCACTACTAATGTGTGATTGAACAGACCCAGTAACATCTTCTTTGTCACTGTTATAGTATGACTGCAATGCAGGAAATAAACAAAAGCTTCATAAATATAACTCTTTATAATCCTTTAAAACTGACAATGAATACAGTTTAGAACTTGTCAATATCATATTTCTCTCTTAGCTCCTTACAATGACTTTGTGTGTGTATTCTCACCTCAGTTGGTGAGATCTCTTATTGCCAAGCTAGAGGCCAAAGGTTCAGTGCCTCTTCTTGCCAAAAATTGAACATTTGTGCAGCCTTTCTTTTGCCACACTGTCCATAGACAGGGATGTTATATATAATTAAGTACCAGCCAATAATCCTTGTTAGGGGTAGCTTGTAATAGGTATAAAAATAAATAAGTAAACAGAAAAAACACCCCACTGACTCAGATATCTTATTACACATTTTGGAATGGGGCATGTGCAGTGGCGGCAGCAGGGGGGTTAGGGGAACAGCTGCTCCCCCAAAAATAATATTGGGGGGAGCATTGCTCCCCCAAAAATCAAGTTGAAGCCCTTTTAATTATTTACGAATGTAATCCTTGTACCAAAATTTACATCTCAAAATGCAGGAAATAGCGTCTCAGAGGAGTTAAAAATTCAAAATTTCATGGGGGAGCATACTCCCAGACCTCCCTAGCTTTCTCACGCATGCAGCGCTCGCAATCAGACACCTTCGGCACCTGAAATCTTGCAACCCAATCAAAATTTGCTGCTGCCACCTCTAGTGTGTGACGATGTACTTATTTTTGAAATATACCTGTGAGTCCATGCAACCCATGTTTTATCATCATTTCTCCAGGTCTTCATGACTTTTGAATCAGTGTCTGTGTAAATCTTGGCAGCAACGCCATAAGTTACTACATCTGTCTTTATAACATCAGGATCATCTGGGAATAACTTGTACTCCAAGTGATAATAATTCTGTGGTTTAGGGGCCTCAAAGACTCGACGTCGACCTTTGAACCCGCCAAATCCTCTAGTGTATGGCTTTGGTTCATTTTCTGAATCTTGGTAAAACAAAAAAAATATGTTATTGAATTCATAAAAGCTTGCAGCCAGAGAATGAAGTTTCAAAAAACAGAAGGAAAATTAAGGAGAAATGAAAAAAAAAACTCGAGATTTAAAAAAATTCAAGATATAAACTTATGATTGTGACATTTTTAAAAAACTTTTAGCACGTACGCGCATATGTCCATGGTCGCTAAATGTTTACACTTTTATAAGCAAAGAGAAAACGTGAAAATACATAATCCCCTTTTCATCCTTTTTCTAGATTAAAATTACGATAACCTGACTTTTTGTAAGGTGTGATTAAGCTTGTGAGATGGTTAACAAATTGCACTCAGCAATGCGGGCATTGCGAACAAGACGAAAAACAAACACAAAGTCAAAGGCACATCCAATATCATTCACTGCCGACAAAAATTTAAAAATTAAACAAACACCGTCCCCGTTTCATCTGATGATCTTACCTGTTGGGAAAGCAATGGCAATAATGACTGTAAAAGTGACTTTATGGTCGCCGTTTTTGCTGTCTGTCATACGTGTTTCGACAACCATGTTGCAATAAATTACGACAACTTCCTTTACTGTCAAAGTGTCAGTCTCAAAAGCGGAGAGCGATTTCCTGATAACACAAAAGAAGGCCTCGGGTTGTCATCTTTCAGTGGTTCACTTTGTGATACATTTCATTCGCAGAATAGTCTCATTAAAATCTGAAACACTCATTCTGCATCAAGTTGTACCTGCTTCCAGTTTGTAATTTTTTGCGATTAACCACAAAGTCAACCACAAAACAGCAAAAGTTAAATTCGCTAAGTCACACGACTTAACCTTTAATTGTCAGTTTAAAGCTTTTTCTGTTACTTAATGAACTGTTTCTGCATGAGAAAAGAATATCAGCTGAGTATCTTGCTAACAATCTGGATGACTGTCGTGACTTTTGTTTCGATGCAAGGAAACATGAGCCATGCCTGTTGCCTAGCAATACACATAACAAATTATGCCAATTATGCAGTACTTTCGGTCAGCGGCTAAATGTTCAAGTTTACGAGCCGCCGAATAACATGGAGAGCGGTTTTTCCTTTCCACGGGAAAGACAACTTAGCCCACCTTTGTTGAACATTACTACTAGTCTCCATTGTTTCTACTATGGGAGGTAAGTTTCACAGAAAATATACTTTAATCTTGCCACGTAAAAGTGTTTCCCTCACGCAGAAATGCAGCTTGGAAACGCAAACGTCTTTAGCAATGGGGAAAATGGGACTGAAAAACGAAACTCAATAAATGAGTACTTCCAAGGAGACGCATCGCCATTACACTATGCTGACGACTTAGTTGAACCCTATGTAACCGTAATAGGACTAGTACGCTGTTTTTCAAAAGTTTGGTTTGCCCCTCGGAAGCTAAAGTGAAAACAAAGTTTGAGTTTACTTGTTCGAACCAGATCTGTCCAGTGAAAACAAAGTTTGAGTTTACTCGTTCGAACCAGATCTGCCCAGGGTTCTTTTAAAATTAAGTGGTGCAAAAGACTGGAATGGGTTACCAAAATGTGTAAACAGCTAACCTAACTTAATATTTAAGAACTTGTAAGTTAATGGAGTATTTTTAGATTTCGCTAATGAGCATCACAATTGCCTTTTTGTTATATTCTTCCCAGGCTCTATTTCATTTCAGTTGTTATTTAAAAATAACATTTTAATATAGCATTTTATTTAATTAGGTTTTGTTTTGTTACTGATTGATCAGAGGTTTGTAAGAGTTATTCTTTTAGTTGATGGTTCTACCAGGTACGAAAATCTATTGTTATTAAAACTGTTAGTAACATTATTATTGCCAACATATCTTATCTCCATTGTCTGTCCTAGTTCAATTTAGCAAAAAGCTACTGATAAGGGTTGTCAATATTGACTAGAAACATTTAATTTTCCAATCTATAGATGACAACAATTTGGAAATTCTGGCATCACTTCTTGACAACTGTGATGAAGCAGATTTTTTCAATGAAGAGGAGGATGGACTTAATTTAGATATTGAAGCTTCTGGAACACCACAAACTTTAATGGCAGAATGTAAGGCATTAAACTCGAGTTTTAAACATGCATCTGAACAAGATCAGCAAAGTGATCAAGATGAAAGCTTTGATGAAATGAAAGGTATTTTGAAAACCAACATTAAAAAACTGGGTCACTTAAAGGGTAAAATTATTATTTACAGATTATTCAAATTCATTATGGATGTTAATAAACCTACAGTATAGAATAACAAGACCTATATTTTTTCAAATGTTAACCTTTAACAATTTTTAGATCTAAGGAAAGACATCTACTCTATGTTTCCAACTTGCTTATTAAGTTTATCTCTGAAAAAAATATTTGAAGTGCCATATCTTCATTTTTCTATTAGTGATGAGCATAATTTATTTATTAAAAACCTTGTTTTGTCCAAGATTGGAATTTTCTTTTTCAATGTCTAAAGTCCCTTTCAAACAATGATAGTTGAGCATGATAGTAGATGATAGTTTCAACTATCATGTACGTTTGAAAGCCAACTGTTATCAACTATCATCGACTATCATTGAGTTTGAACATGCTCAAATTGACTTGATAGTGGATGATAGTTTTTATCGTTTGAACGCATGATGAGAGTCGATGATAGTTTTTTGCCTTCGTATCCAAGTTGTCTTTCCTCTTTTGCATACTCTTGGTCAAACTTCGTTATCTTCATCGATAATATTCAAAAGTATTAAATAAATATATTGCCGCTTTCATAGATGCATAAACAGCAATGTTACTGATGGTAACAATAATATCAAATCTGCAACATCGCCGTAAACAGGGGGACTAGGCACAAGCGACTGATTGCGTGTCGATTTATTTTGAACTATCATCAACTATCATGGCTCGTTTGAACGCATGTATGACAGTCAATGATAGTTGATAATAGTTTTCATCCCCAAACTATCATGAACTATCATCCACCGTTTGAAAGGGGCTTTAGAAAGGTTGGGACCCGATATTTTCTAAACTGTAAATAATACCAAGAAATCATGAATTTTATTTCATGATCTATTGGTGTATTTTCCAAAATTCGAATGATTGACAGATAATTGCTAAGTCACTTTTATTCGCGGCGCTTCAGGACTGAGACCTTAGAAAAACAAGTGTGATCAAGTTAAATGTTAATTAAGTCTTAACAAAAGTGCTTACCTGGGAAAGGCATTTTTGCCTCCTCAAGTTTCATCCTTTTGAATATTTGTCTGTGAAGTTCATCATTATGGTTCTTCTTGTACTTGATTCTGATATCCTCAGCTCTCAACACATGAAACCAGTCCAACAATCGAATGGGTAGGGTGTCATTATCCAGTTTAGTACAGTTATCTAAAATTAAATTGACTCTCATGCATTAGATTCGAGAAATTCACTTCTGCAAGGTCCTTGAGGGTCCTTGATTCCCCCTGAACGGGACACTAATCCATCGCAGGTAAGATCCCAGACAAAGCTCGTACTCATTAACCGACCTCGTGAGAATGAAAACTAAAGCTGAGTAAGCTTTGGCGGAAAATAAGGTCACACAAATGTTCACATTTTGGCAGAGCCGGGAATCGAACCTGGGACTTTGTGATTGGAAGGTAGAGATCTTACCAAATGCGCCAATCACGCCGCCTGTAATAAAACAGCTGAAAGGAGTTTAATGATATTAGGAGCTTTTTCTATTCATGTGGCCCATAGATAGAAATGAAGATAAGTTCTTTTAGCATGACCTTCCCGCGAGATAAAACATTAGTTTCTACTCGTTAGGGCTAAGTCATTAACAAAAAACGTTCATTTAATCAGGGCACTCAGTGCTTCGTCAACTATTTTACTTTTAAAAGGTTAACAAAAAACAATAAATAAAAAGAGTACAAGGAATAATTTTGTGACTTCGCTAGTTTTAAAATGATTTACCAGGATTTCGAGGGACTGGATTTAAAAAATTCCAGGGTTTTCCACGAACCGTGCGAGCTCCGTTAACAAGGGGCCTGGATAATACTTACGCCGATCGTAATCCGTCTGCTCATGCCCCACGTTTGTGGTGAATTCCCTGTAAGCCTTCCTGTAGTCCTTCCACTGTTTCCATTTTCTGTACTTCTTCTTGTGCTTCAGCTTGTCCTCTTCCTCTGGACGCTGGAAAATAAAAGACCGCGTTTTTACTTTACTCGCTTTCTTCACAATGCATCTCTCACTAGCAATTTTTGTTGTTTATGGAGTGTAGCTAATGACTTCAGATTTAATTGCTTTGAAAACACACAAAGTAAGAGTATATTATTTAGCAACTATCTTTGTCAGAAAGTTTCTATTAGTTTTCTCGACCTTTTATTTTTTGTAAGTCTTACGGAGGTATTATCGAAAGCGTAGATACAAAAATACATGGTTGAAATGTGTCAGCGACCAGTGAGTGGAAGTCAACAGTACAGAATCTGCCAGAATGGAAAGAGTTTAAATCATCTAACTTGCAACAAGATTGAAGACAAAAGGTTCAGAGAATACGAGAAGTGGAAAAAGAAGAAGAGAAAGAAAAGTACGCCAAAGTTAAATTATAAAGTTGTTTCTTTTCCTGTTTGAATCGTGCAATCTCTATCTTATATCAAATGTGTTTCCCCCGTTTCGGGTCTATTATTTATTTTAATCTGGTAAAATTACGTGATTCAAGTGATGCAGCAATGTAATAATTAATACATATTTACTTCTATACGGGTGTGCTGGTAGGCTTGTGTATTAAAATTACACCCATTGGCTCCCATGGCCAGGAATTCTGTTAGACTGTAGTCTCGAAAAGCGTTTTGCTATTGGTCAATTTCGAACCATCATTTAATGTTGATGTTGACTACCGCACAGGTAGTGGAAGGTCAGTCTTCCGAACAGTCCTTCTAAGGGGTGGACCATTTGATCTTTGAGGTGGGGCGGGGCTTTGG
>JAOEHV020290255.1:0-11888 GCA_025447995.2 Isaurus tuberculatus | reverse complement strand
GGGATGGGGATGGGGATGGAGGATGAGGATGAGGATGAGAATGAAATTGAGAGTGAGAACAAAACTAATAAAAAGGACAGTAGTCATCACAAATAATGTAAATCAGTGAAACTCACAAGATTAATGGAGATATAATTGTAACGATGTATAACTGAAGATGTGATACTGTTCCTGGCATTGGAGCAGGTAATATTAATATCAATGATAATGGTAAGGACAATACTGATAAGACAAACATTATTTGTAGTAGTAATAATAACAAAAATAATAGCAAATGTATGAAAATGCTAAAACACAAAAAATAGGAAATAAAAAAAAAAAACATTGTCTATAGCTACATATTATGATTAGAGCCCTAGGCAGCTAAATCAAACATCTAAGCAGCACTGAAATTCAGTGAAGTGCAGAAAATCTTTATGCCTCAACGAACTTCGCAGAACCATATAAAAATAGGATACCATGGCTGCAAGTTATGATTCAAACACTTGATTTAGAAATGATATATGTTAGTCTATCTTTGTTGTAAGACTGTTCTCGAACTCCTTTGCATTTTCATTATACACCAGGTTTTAATATTTTAACTGTTTGTTTTAAGCTCTTGTCCGCTATTTTATTTCTAATTTTTATTAACTTGGTCCCATGCTTATCTTTGTCTTCAACTGTAATCTTTAATTAAATAATTTATTAAATTTATTAAACCAAGTAACACTGGGGCCGGAATTTTCTTTTTTGCTAAAGCATGTACTAACCAATAGTATAAAATAAAACTATTTACCCGTTTCTACTTCTAAATAAGGAAACTAATTTGTCCCCAAATTATTTCGTGATATTAAATCTGAGAAAGCTTTGGAAGTACTTGAGCTCATTTTGAAGAATGTGATACCAATTCAGAATGTCGGAAAAACAGTTGCCACGTTTTCCAACCCTGTTGTTGTTTTTGTTAAATTCTTATAATTTGATCATAAAAGTAATTTTAAACTGGCATCAAGCAGCACAGTAAAGCAGCAATGTTGTGAAGATTAGTAATCTGTTTGGCTTTGGATCAAGGCAACTACTCTAGAAAACCCTGCAAGGCTCACTATTACTATTTTAACATTGCAATATTCTTCTCAGTCTCTTTTGTTTTTGATTCCGCAAAAAGCAAGGCATAAAATATAAATAGTATAGAAATAATTCTGAGTGAATAGAAATATACTAGTATTTTCACGCTAGCGCTTTTCTTAACAGACAAACCAACTGGAGGAAGTACAACGACGAACCAAAGTGCGCATGCGTTTGTCACCGGATCTTTACTTGGAGTCACTCTATTGTTTTTCTTCAGCCTTTTGTCCCTAGCTTGTTTCAGAAGGATAAGAAAGAACACACAAGGTAAATAGAAAAGGAATAAAACAGACAGGCAGGGAAATAGTTACAGTAGCTTAATAAACAGTATAAGAGATCCAACTTCTCTGACGAAGGGCAAACGTTCGGAACGTCTGCTTCACCTACTCTACTTATGGCGATGGTTAAACATTTCAACCCTAGATTTAGAAAAATTATGCAATTTTTCTCTTCATGTCCCAAGAAAAACTTCTAATTCAGTTTGAGCTTTTCAATAACTAAATACAATTACCTTAATTTTGTAATCTGATTTAGCAAAATTTGGAAGCTTGTTCTGTTTTCATAGACTGACTGGAGGAGTCGTTCAACATTAAATGTACATTATCGTACGTTCTTATGTAATGCTCCCATTGGTTTGGAAACACTGCCGGAAAAAGGCAAAAAACAATAGAGAAACCAGCGAATTAAATTACAAATCAAAAAAGTTACGGGTTTGAAAAACGGCGTTTCCGTTTAGAAACGTCTAAACTCTTTTTCAACTCGAAACGTTGCTACGACATTTTTAGTGGTAAACACAATCCTGTCTGACTTCCCACTAGGTGATTATATTATTATTATTAATAATAATAATAATAATTATAATTATAATAATAATAATAATAATAATAATAATAATATTGTGAGTATTAAAGAATTATATGCAGTCACTAAGCTTTCTAAGCAGGAACTTTTTTAACTTTACAGCAACAGTATCCATGAAACTTAAAGTTTCAAGATAAGTCGTCTGGTTTTACCAAGTACTTCAAAAGACTGACGCAGTACACAGAGGCCAAGAACTGTTCTTCAGGTGGGGCTAAGAGAAGATGAAGAACTAAAATATTTCTCTACACAACAGAAATGAAACGTTCAAAGTATTTAACGTTCATACGAGTGCTATACGAGGCCATATTGTCTGCAAGCACTAGACACAAGTTTTAGCACGCATGTAGTTGTGATACCTGTGTTACAGATAGATTGTAACATGAAAAAGCTGTAGGATGGACCCAGACGAAGGGAGAACGTTCAAACAACAATTGTCGTCAGATAGATTGTTTTAACCGTCGGAGACGGAACGAAGGAAGTTTGGCGGGATCGAGACTATAATGAACGCAGTTTAATTGTTTCATTTCTTTATGGAACAAAGAGAATGGGAAGCTGGTTCTATACATTGCCAAAAGAAGGAGTCTGATTTTTCTATTCGGATTAAAAGTCCTATAGCAAATATCTAAATCCTCCACATTGGTGTGATTCTCGTATTCCTTTGTGTTCGGAGTTTAACTTTTCAAATTAAAAAAAGAAAAGGGAAAAGATTGATTAATTGATTGATTAAAAAAGTAGAAAATAAAATAAAGACTATTTCCTTTGCGGGTTCATCGGAGTCGGCTCCGCAGCAGTTAGCGGATGTGGGTCTTACCCACCCGTATAGGGCATTAATCCATCGAAAGTTAGCTCCGGGCAGGTGTTGGTACACATTTAACCAACCTCGTAAAGAAGGAAAATTGGTCAACTTTGGCGGATAAAAAAGACCACACAAATCATTAAAGCTAAGCGAAGATGGAGTTTGCATAACCGATTGCATTGCCCGCGAGTCTCTATTTAAAACTGACCCAATAAGTTTGAAATAGCTTTATTTTCACTATAAAATAGGTTATTAAATAAATGACTTTGTATAAGTGCATGTAGTTTTAATTTTTACTTTGTTATCGGACTTGCCATTTCAAGTATAAAATCAGTGCTCATTGAATAGTGTTTAAAAAGAACTTTTGGTTTGCGGTGGCAAGTAGAAAAAAAGTTTGATTTGGACGTAAGAATCAAATTTCAGATCATAGTAACTAGTGCAAAGAGCTTACGTTTCGAGTCATCATGAAGTTGTGTTCTCAAAAACCGAGCTCCTTACATTACTAATGGTTTTGGTCATAAAATTTCAACCTCGAGTTTTCTAGTTAACGTGTAAATTTATGGTTTTTGACGTTTCCTATCTTTTCAAATGTACATGCAATCTTATAGTTAAGTTTTATTGTTATTTTTTAAATTTCGTCTTCTAAAAAAAGTAAATTAAAGGCATGTTCTGTCTTTGACGTTCCCTTTCTGCTAACTGCGCAATTCAAAACTTTCCTATTTTCAATATTTGTATATGTCTGAGCTTATGAAATTAAGCCAAATATCCTGTAATGCATGCTAACCCATCTGAAGAAGATCTAGATGGATTATAAAACTATATTCCTGCCTAAAATATTCTAGAGAATGTGCGTCCGTAAGTCACAGTGAAGAGAAAAATTTGCAACATGTTCTGTGAACGTCTTCTGATCATAAATAATTTGTTCGGATAACTTTCAATTATGATGCCTTATACTCTCATCACAATTTCCTAACTTACTACGGCGAAGATTCTAACAATATTCTTTAGTGCCCGACATATCCTTCTTTAAAAAACTGTTTATATCCTAAAAGCAAATATGTCGTTTTTTTATGCCTATAATGTCATAATTAACTAACTTTTCATAGAGCTTTTGGCTTAAAGTACAAACTGCCCATACAGATAAAGGGCTCACGTTGGTTTAAGTGTGGCTGAATGTTGCTCTACCGCTTATTGATACGAAATTTAATACATTATACTTGGTGTAAAGCTTTCGACATTATACATTATTACTGATGTTTTCTTTTATCCAATTTTTAAGTTCCAGAACATTCGTATATACACCTGGTTTTCCCTTTTGTGCACAACCAATACCCCAACTGGTTAAACCAGTTAGATAAAATTTATGGTTCCTCTCACACATGAGTGGGCCCCCTGAATCTCCCTGGCACGCGTCTTTCACACCATCCCCACCAGCACAGAGCATGCGCGGCGTGATGTCAGAACCGAACACTGCTTTACAAGATTGCTCTGAAACAAGTTTAACTTGAGCCTCCTGGAGGACATCAGCGTTCAGTCCTTTATAGCTTACTCGCCCCCATCCTGTAATAGTACACATTTCTCCAACACTGAAGTTGGACTCGATGATACATGCAGGAGCTGTCCGTAAGCCATCGAACGTAATTGGTTCTTTGAGTTTTAACAAGGCAATATCATAGTCCACTTTGTCATCCGTGTAAGAGTAATTTTCATGTCTGATGATTTTCTCAACTTCTCGTCTTTGTTCGTGTCCGTCACTTGTACTCAAGCTATGCTCACCTAATCACGTAAAGAAAGTAAAAAGTTTTTCAAATGTGGATTTCAAAACGCATCAATAGATTACATAAAACTGAGAAAATAACGCGGGTTAAAACGTTTGAATGTGTAACAAAATTAAAGAAACGTGACTTTAAAAAAGATAATTAAATGGTTTATTTAATAAATTAATGATACTTAAACTCTTACCTAATGTAACTGTGTAATTAAATCCATTTTTTGGCGGAAAACAGTGAGCAGCACTCACAATAAATCTTGAGGTCAAAATCGAACCACCGCAAACATGAACTAAAGACTTGCGGCTAATCTGAGCCTGCCATGGATGGCTACCAGGGTCAGCGTCTGTACCTCCAGATACACGGGCCTTAGAAATTGGGACGAGGTGTCTTACACCACATGGAACTGAAAAAGACATTAAACAATGTTTTTGTTTGGATGATTTTAAAATGTTGTCTATATGAAAGTAATTGTAGTAGCGGTGGAACGATAAACTGAGTCTTAAAACAAATCATTCCAAAAATAATCGGAACAATGCCTTACATCAAATGAGGTTTTTTCAACAGTATTACACATTAAAACAATTTTAAAAACAAATCTCACTTTCCTACAAACCAAGAGTAAAATCTGATCTCCGTAAAAGATCCATTTAGTGAGTGAGATTAAAATAAGATAAATATGATTTGCGTCAACGAAATTTGACTGTAAAACAAAATGGCGAATTTCAAAGATTAAATCAGCATTGTGTACAAAACTCATTTTTACGTTATTTCTAGCTATTTTTGTAAAAAATTGTTAAACTATTCAGAAATCATTTTAACAGATAATGTAATGTAAAGTCATCGTTCAGAACATCGAGTGCTAGTGCTACTCTTAAAAGAGTATTGATGATGATAATCAAAATGATAAAAAAAAACTACTCACCCCCGATTTTAATCTGAGCAGTTGCGTTTTGTCCTTCACCGAGATTATTAGCAGGTAAACAGCTATAAGAACCGTTCAGTGCTTGGGTCATTGAAGCAATGTGATAGAGATTACTGCTTGAATCTTGTACTAACTTGAGTTTGTGATAAAATTTAAAGCTGTTAGCGGGAGGATTGGCTTCTGTAGTACATCTTAACGTGACTGACCGGTTTAGCGTGACAACATCATCCGGGACGGCGACTAGGCGACTGTTTTGAGGTTTATCTGGGAATCAAATAATCGATATAGCATTATATAAACATAAAGTATCTTTTCGTTAAGAATTGGAATTAGTGCATTTAGTTTGATATTTGTTTAAAGCCTCCTCCTTTTAGTAGTTCCTATAGAGAAAAAAAAATCCAAATAAATTGATATTGCTTTTTTTTTCGCCATGTAACTAAATTTTAAAAATATTACTGTTTGTTCTAGAATTTTATTTTTGTTTGATTGTATTACATATGTAGGGTGACTAAAAGTCAGCACAGCTTTTTAGAAACCTATGCGGTTGTTAAGGAGACGGGCAAATGTTTAAAACGAAAACTTCCCAGCGCTTCTTCATATTTTGGTTAAACGAAAGGCAACAACTCGAAAATTATAACTCACACCAGGAAATTATTTTCAGCAAATGGAATAGAGGTTAACCAATATTTTACTTATATCATAGCCATAACTTAATCTTATATGAGTCAAAATTTAAAGCGATGTCACGATGCATGTTTAATGGCAGAAATTTTAAAAGAAGACTTTAATTTGTCCACATTTCAGGGTAGTCTGGCACGAACGATAGCCCTCTGAGACTAATTAAAAAATGAAAAATCTAATGTTAATAAATAATCTAACAAGTATTTGTAAATAACTTAAAAAGCTAAGTTAACAAAATGATTTAAATTGATCTTCTATGTCAGGATGTAAACTGTTATCTGGCAAACTATTCCATTAACCATCCTTGGTTACCGTTTGAAAACATAGGCTTTACTGAGGGGTTTAAGGAGGGATAACAGTCACATTTTAGGCAGTTGGTAGAGAGAAGTGAAGGAAGATTTGGAAAGGAAAAAGTTTGAGGACGGCTCCTAGCAGATAGAAGGTATAGCTTTGGTTAGCGGACGGTTTGACATCCGTTCATTAAATATTAACTTCAAAAAAAATTTTCAAATATCCCTAAAATTTACAAAAATTCAAATTTCTCTGAAAAAACAGCTTTTCCCCCCGGCTTTTCCCTCTCGAAAAACCTCTTCAAAAAATCTGGAAATATTTATGAGTCCTTCTTATTTACTGATCTATGATCCTATAATGGAGAAGTGGAAGTTTCCAAATATTTACTGCAACTTGATCAAAGTAATGAAATGTCTCGAAATTTGACAAAAATGACGTGATTGACTATAATTCCCCCTTAAAAATACACTTGCTGCAGACAAAAAAAAAAATGATAAATCTTATTTCTTTTATGTTAGGTACTCACATCGTACAGTAACTCTGTTCACAGCAGTGTCTTGATAGGCTAACCCGTTTTTAGCAACACATCTGTAAATTCCTTCATCAGACCGAACAACATCCGTTAGATTCAAAGTCTCACCAGCTAATAGCTTAGTTTCAGCTTTTCCTACTCTTTCCCATGCTATATGAACTGGTAAGATGCTTGTTGCGTTGCAAAAGAGGGAAGCAGTCTTATCCTCATCAACAGTTACGTCCATGGGTTTAGTGTCAATAGATAGAGGACCTGCAAAAACAAAAAATAGAACGTATGTTGAAAGTTAAAATTGAAATTTCGATTTAACCTCTATATGGCCAAAATTTGATATTGTGAACAAGAGTTATTAAGTAGAAAATAATTACCAAAAAAAAAAAAAATAACATCAAAAACAATGAAAATATATCAACAACTCCACCCGGCGCCCTTCTTAATAAGTAAGATTGAGAAGGGAGAAAAATTTAGTTCCCGGTGAAAAGCTTACAAAACTAGATCAAAAACTAAAAATTTCAGTTTACTTGCAAAACAAAGTGTTTCCATCTGGGCTGAAAAAGTGGAATAAAAAAATACAATGATTGCTATGCACACCAATCTTACTTTAAACACATTTTTTGTTTTAAATTCATTGCAATTTAGAAATATAACAAAAAAAAAACGCTGATGTAGAACCAAAACAACATATATTTTTATTATGTAATATTGTTTGCATCATCTGTCCTTATTATAACTCCAGAGTTTTGTTTTGCTACCGATACAATTATCTGGAGCAATCTTCCTAACAATCAAACTAAGGAAAACGCTTTCTTTAATTTTATATTGACCAAACAAATTAACGGGAACAGACCCCGTGGAAGCTGGTTTTTTGATTCTTTATTTGTTTGTATGATTTAAACATAGACCTCTAATGCTAAAAATCACTTTGATTTATATATAAGTTCAAGAATACTAAATTTTATAGTAAGTGACAGCTGACAAGAGACATATACCAATTTCAGTAAGATGTCTAAACGCATGTACAGCTTACCATAAACTTTCAAGACCATAACGCCACTTTCATCGCGCCCCAGACTATTATTCGCAACACACTTGTACAATCCTTCATCGGAAGCCTTGGCCTTCATTATTTCAAATTTGCCGTTATATGAAGTAAATAAATGCTTATCTTCTTTGTAGAACGAGTACTGTGGGCTCGGATAGGCGTCAGCGCTGCACAGTAAGGTAATCTGACCGTTGCCAAGAACAACGGGATTGATGTTGTTTGTTTGTAATCCTGTGTTCAATGGAGGCCCTAAATTAAAGCACCCACAAGTTTAAGTTCAACTACTGTTGGTATATGATAATGAAAAACCTCCTTTTTTACCTTTAGGTAAATATAAAAAAACTAAATACCTTCAAAACTAAGTACGAATATTTAGGAAGCTTAAGTCTTTCACGTGTAATTGCACATGGAGCTAAAGCTAAAAGCTAAACCCTTTTACGAGCCTAATGGCCCAACGGAGTCGGGCCTTATCTCGGTTTCTGTAGTGTTAAGCGGATGAGAGTCTTTGACTCCCCCTGGACGGGACATTAATCCATCGCAGGTTAGCTCCCAGCCGAAGCTGGTACTCATTTACTGACCTCGTAAGGATGGAAAGCTGAGTAAGCTTTGGCAGAAAAGAAGGTCGCACAAACGTTCCAATTTCGGAAGGCAAAATGGCACATGAAGCCGGTGCTTATCTATGGTTTCTGAATTGTTAAGAAGATGAGAATCATTGATTTTCCCGTGCTAAAGTAGTAATCTTTCACAGGTTAGCTCCATTAACGGGCTGCTACTCATTTATATAAATAATCCGATTAAAACAAGTTATGAAACTTTTGGATCTTGAAATAAATGGTGTTCTAGAAATCTCAAAAATACTGGATGGCGACACCTTAGATGGACCATATATATTCCTTGTAAAACTTTCTTGAGATCATTTGAACGATGATTAAAATATTCGTGCTCCAATTATTTGGGAAACCTTTATGCTTAAAAAACTTTTAAATATCGAGACTTTGGTTTTGCATCTCTTTCGAAAATTTGGGCACATATTGAAGCAAAAATTTTCAGCTTATATTCTTTCACCAATTTAAAGATATTATATTTACTTTTACTTACTAAAAACGTTCAATACGGCGATTGCCTTTGCTCTGAATCCTTTGTCATTTTTCACTTCGCACATGTACCTTCCCTTGTTATTTCGTTTTACGTTTAGAATGGTTAGGGTTTCCTTCTGGATGTGAATTGTGTCCTCGCCTAACTTCGTCCAGATGACAATAGGTGATGGTACACCGGTTACATTGCAAAAGAAGCTCGCATTATCACCCAGATTTACCGTAACAACACCTGGGCTAATTATTACATAGTCTGTGAAAAAATAAATAAAAAATGTATTTTTTAATATTTATGAAAAATATGATCTCTGTCTTTTAAACATTTGGTTAACATGTTTTACATCAAATTCATATTTTCCAGTCAGTTCCTACATGGAACTTCTGTTGCTTTTTTTTTCGTTTCGTGGAACAGAAGAAAAAAGAAAAAAACAAAGGAAAAGAAAACCTATTTCAAATGTGATTGATTAAAACTGTGTATTTGAACTTTATGTTTTGGCTTTAGAAAATAATTTGTAATTTTAAAAAAATGTGAAATGCCTCCTGACACAAATTGTCTTTCTTTTCAGCGCTCACTTCCAACAAATGATTCAAAAATAAGAGGTAAAAATTTTACTTAAGTCTTCACTGAAATTCATTTACTGGGAAAGTTCTTATTACTGCTTCCAAACCGCTTTAAACCCCATCCCTAATCTTCCAATTCACACCTAAATTAATTAATGTAAATTAAACCCTCTCTTTAACATTTAGTCTTGTCCTACCCAAAGAAAAAGATGAGCATTTTCCCAAACAATGGAATTAGCTCTGAAATAATGTGTACAAATCTCATTGAACCACGTATAAAAATCTCATGTAATGAATCTCAATGTTAAACAGTTAGAATATGATACATTGCTTATTAAGGCTTCAAAGTTGCAACCAATAAAGTTGTATTTGGGAGTTACTTGTTTCCTTCTGCCATTGTCACAGCTGATCATGAAGTAATTACAAAGCTACAACTGGCGAGGCGAAATATCGTCGAGAATTAAAAAAAAAATTATACAAAATAAATACCTGATACGTTTTGTGCAGGCGCTTGTGTGGTTGGCAAAAGAGTTGTAGTAAACGCAGCGTCAGTTCTGTTAGCCGAGCAAACAACACTTGCATCCTGACTGTGATCACAAGTATTACCATTCCACCCCCCGTGGGGACACTTATCTAGAGATGTTTCGTTCCCGTTGCAGGAGACATTCTTCAACCAAATCTGTCCTGTTCCTTTGCCATGAGCCGCGCAACATTTTGCATCTTTTGCTGAAACGTATCCAAGCATTCGGCACACTATATGAGCATCACTGATGTCCCAACTTGAATCACAGACTGTACCCCAGACCCCTTGGTGGTATATCTCAACTCGACCTTCGTTTGGAGAAGCACCGCCAGCAAGTCGAACGTTTACTTGTGAAGCTATGAGGCGGAGTAACAGCAGCAAAATTAAACTGGAAACTGTTTTAAGTATTTATTTTAAAAAAATAAACAACCAATCTAGATTCTGATAGGATTTATGTCTTTAATACAGTACAGTTTTAAACTCTTGCTTTTGGATACGAAAAAAGGGGATTTTTCAGTCTTTTATTGGTTGCTTACAGCCCTTTAATCAACTTATTAGAAGGTTTATACCAAAACATTCAGATATATTGGCTTCAACAACTATTTTTCATTAAATTAGTATCATGCAGGCTAGAGATCTACAGAATGAACGCATTTCCAAATAGTTATTATAAGTAGCGTCCAATTAGTTTAGATATAATAAGATTGTTAGAACTCACTGTTTTCATAGGTTACGAGAAAATAACCCGATGGGCCTTCGAGTCGTAGACTGTTTAACATCTAGACCTAAATACGAATAAACTTCAACTAAAAAGCAGTGTTGTTGGACTCTATATACTCACCGCAATACGAGATACTCAAATATGACCCGGTCGACGTCGTGCAACAAGGAGGAGCAAAACTCCCACAACAAGATTTTTTATCCGATATGGTTATGTTATGACCTCGGTGAATAGTCCCGTTTGTGATTATGGGAGGCAACTTTGCTGTAATTTCAGGAATTAACGATTTGAAATGATTCACACAGCTCGATGTTCTGCTTGCGACCTCGTCCATGGGAACAGTATCTTTAGCAGATATTGATACTTCAAGTTGAACATACACGTTCTTAGCCCCAGGCGGCGAGTGTTCCACTTGGTAGCCTTTCATGCGAGCCCCGATGCAGTTGGGGCTTAGAGGGATTTCCAGAAAAAGAACCCTTAACATGCTAAAGAAAATCGGTAGTGTGCTTTTTTGGGTAAATGTATGCCCTCCAGGAATCTTGTAGTAAGCTGTGAGGTTCACATTATAACATTTTGTAAAGTTGCCTTCGACTTTACCTAAAACAAAAATGACTCCTTTTGTTAAAGGTACTCTAAAACTCAAACGATGATAGCTTAAAGGCAACAACAATGTTCTTTTTTAAACAACTAATTTAAAATAAGTAACATTTTCCCGGAATTGGAATAACTGCGAAGTTTTGCGATATTGATAACTCTATAATTATCATTATTCATTTATTGTTCAGGCTAATGTACGTAATGAACGTTAAAGCCCGTTTAAACGGATGCAACATTATCCATCATTGTTGGAAGCAACATGTTGGGCAATGTTGGATAGTGTTGGAAGCACAAGTGTTCAAACGAAGCCAACATCGTGCGACATGTTAGATCGTTACCAGGAAAAACAATAAACATCCAAACAATTGGAAAGTTATCTTGGTTTAATATCATC
>JAOEHV020290163.1:0-11891 GCA_025447995.2 Isaurus tuberculatus | reverse complement strand
ATTTCTTGCTCGTAAACTTTGTTCAAATAAAGAGTTTAAATCAATGGAATACATGGTGTTTTTGTAAAAAAAAAAATGTCAAAAGGGGGGGATCCGCCACTGTAACAATTTAGAATTTAGAAGGAATATATAACGCCAATCATTTCTACTGGCTTAAGACAGAAAAACGAACGGTCTCTTATTAGAGTTTCATTAACTGTCTCAAAAGCTCGAATGAACAATATCGATCCTTTCTACTCTTCAAGACAAATATAATGAAAGTTCACTTTATAAGATTTCATCAACTGGTTTAAAGGTGAGAAAGAAAAAGAGAACCGTTTCTGACAAAAAATTAAGAGAATGAAGAGGAGTGGTTAGATAACTCAAATACTTTACTCGTTATACATGTATAGAGATCGGGCTTTGAAATGTAAACGAATAAATGAAAAAATATCATGTCCAGAACAGAGATCATAGTTCTGGGATCTTACTCCATGCCTACAATCTTTGCACAAGTATAGTCTACTAACTGAACAAAGGGTTTGAGTAGATATATTTGAGTTGGGAATGGGAGGGCGAACTGTACTGGTAAATCTCCATCTCATCCAGTGGTTTTGAAGGGAATTGGGACCTTCCTCTTTTCCTCCTCTCGTGCTGTCTACGGTTCATCTGTGATCTAGGTTGTGTAATGTGTGAAGTACCTTTTAAGCTTAGCTTTGACCCACCTGTAATTCCGTAGGCAATCAGTCTTAGGCAGTAAGACAACACAAATAGTAGAACCATACTCAGCGAAATAAAGTTCCACCACTGCATGGCATAACGACGGAAACCCTGGATGTATAGTTCCTTTACTTCTTGACACATAAGCCCGATTACCCACACTAGAATGATCCACTCTACAAGATACAAACATAAAAAGCTTGATTACGTTTTCCTATTCTGTGAGAAAAGAAGCCAAAAGGCTTCGTTTAATGTAGTGGCGGTGGAGAAGATGATGATACTGATTTCGATGTTGATGATGTTAGTGGTGACGGTGATGGCAATGATGAGGTTGTTGATAGTAATAATGATGCTTACTATGACGGTGATGGTGATGTTGTTGTTGTTGATGATGATGATGGTAATGGTTATGAATGAATGAAGATGTCGACGATATTGATAAAAATAGTCGTTTTTTATCTTTTAAAAATTAATTTCCCAAAGAATGCTTTTGTGACAGTAGCCATTTTGGTAGTGCAGTGAATGTTGTTCAAAAGTTAAAATGGTGCTTTGCCTAGGTGGCAATTAAAAGCTATCAAAACTTTCCTTGCTTCTATGTGGTTTCACAAATAATATAGGCCACAATAACAGAGAAACAGAGGAGACCAAAAAAGGGAAATTTTTCCATTCCTTCATTCTTCACTCTAGTTGAGCTTATCATGCTTTTTAAAATCAACCATCTTTCAATGCGGCAAAAAAAAAACCTTCAGTACTGTACGTCACTCGTGAAAACGAGACTGATAACAAAATAACAGCGTGAAGACGTTTTTTGAATTGTTTATATTCCAAAACGGTATGTTATTAGCAAAGATGCTAACAGTCGGATTGCAAGTCAATTTTCAATCAAAGTAACGCCAAAGCCAAGGAAACAAAGTACGTCCGGTTGTCACAAGGGACTAGGAGCGAGTCTCTTCCAGGTTACCACGTGCATGAGAAAATAAATAGGCAATTTTAAAGCAACTTATGTTGATTTCACAGATACTGTAAATTTATTTCGTTATAACTTTATTTTTGTAAGTTCTTGAACCTAAAGAATTTCATATTTACTATAGTGAATCGTATTAAACGCCATAATGGGAAGACAGTCCAGAATGGTCAGTATTTAGGGCGCATTTGATTTCGTGACTGTGAGTCGGCGTGTAATTTCTCCATTCTAATATTAAATAAGATTAATCGGATCTTACATCATGAACTTACCAACAATTGACGGTACCTGGACTCTTTCACTGAACTTGTCCTGAAATGCTGATGTTATCAGAAGGCCCAGAAAGATAAAGAATGATCCCTGATGGCTGAGGAATTTGACGATGGGAGTTCTCATATTTCTGGAAACTTCTACATTTGGTAGTAAGACGTAGATGAGGGTCAAAAATGGCAGCAAAAAAGTGTGTCTTAACGAGTAAGCAACCTTGGTTGGGAAATTCCGTTTTCGCCAAGGTTTTGAAAAAGCTCTGCAGCTGAGTCCATAGATGTCTCTTTTGTAAAGCACATTGTTTAGTTGTAACTGGCTGTATGGATGTGCAACAATCTTGAATATGCAAAAATGAAGTTATTAAGGTTATTAGAATCTCAAAACATTATAATTAACTAGCTAAAAGGCAAGTTGAAACATTTAGAAAAGCCAAAGAGGGCACAGATTCAAGACTACCCCATACACTAAATATATTCAGGCACCCTGTTCCATTTGCTTTGATGTTAGAGTTGCTTTTCAAGGCCGGCAGAGCAGGGGGGACGGGCGGGTGGCGGCTGTCCCCCCAATTCTCAGACTAAGTAATTTTTTTTTATTTGCAGCAAGACAAACTTGCCACTTGTCCTCCATAAAGCCGAGTACTTTTATAAGAAGTTCGATATTAAATGTTTTCAAATGGCATTGCATAGAGTGTAGTTTGCTAAAATTTCCTGGGGAAGCATGCTATCGGATGCCCTAGGAGGCTCACGCCTTTGGCACTTGCTAAGATCTTTTCTGCCACCCCCCCCCCCCAATCATCATGACCTTCTGTCAGCCCTGCTTTTACAAAGAAAATGTTCAATCATTAAGGCAGTTAACTGTAAGGAATAGGAATGCATAGTTACTCTAAATTTAAATCAAAGTTGTCAGAAATATTTTTATATTATTACATTGATTTATTTGTAATTGTTGGATTACTGGCTACATGTATGATCAATGTAATGGGGGGTGAGGGAGGTAGGTCTACCATACCTTGTCACTTTTGAATCTCAGTGCCAAGTTTAGCACTGTCAATTTACTTGCTCCTTCAATGGTTCCTGTTACTGCAATGTATTTCTCTATTTTGTCCAGATGATGTTTAATCTCATGTTTAACATCCATTAAACATTCAATTTCCTCAATGGTTCTACACTGTTCCAGCAATGCAACAGCATAATCTTCACAACCATTTGATAAGCTTTTGTATTCTTCCTAAAAACAAAGATTACTTTACGCGTTAGTTTGAAGTAATGCATCTATCAGGGTAACGTTAGAGGGAATGAGTGAGTTACGAGGAAGGGAACCGAGGTGTGCAGTATTTGAAGAAATAAAGCTTGCCCTCAGCATTTTAATTAAAAAATTAGAATAAACAGAAGGTAAGCACCTTTTTTTTTAAACTGGTTGAACATGTCGGCATCAATGTTACTTTATATGGAGAGTTTTAAATTCCACTAAGTTATGTATAGGACAAGTTTAGCTGTCCTGTACTTCAGAAATAATCCTAAAAACAGATTTTCTGGAAAGCAAGAGGCCCTGCTGGGAGGGAGGGGGATGGGGGTAATGAGGGAGGGTGGAGTGGGGGGGAAGATGTTACTAGCTCTTTCATCCAATCCTGTTCTTTTATTAATATTCTTTTTTTTTCTTTTGCTGACTCAAAACTGTCTCTGACTAATGTCTTTGTGTGCAAGTGAAATATGCCTTTAAACACTACTCTACTGAATAAATAAATGAAAATCAAATTCATTTACTTTAGTTACACCAGTCCTGTAGTTTTACTGCCTTCCTACACTATAATTAGTTTAAAATAACTAATTGTAACTTTAATTGTTACAAGTATAATGTTTGTAAAATAGTTTAGTATACATAAGTTGGTGTTGTTTGTTTTTGTTTAGCTGCATTGACCTCTGTCTGCTGTAATTTAGAATTTTCTCATATGATAAGGTTGGGAAAGTTATTGTTATGTAAATAGACCCTTTCACGGTTTTTTTCAAAATTTTATTGAGAGCAATAAGCAAAACTTTCTCGCTACTGATTGAAAGAATGCTTTAGAATTAGTATATCTGCCGAGTTTGGGATTAATATGTGACAGAGAAATGTATGTTGGGGGGCAAGTTCATGCCTCCCAAAATACAATTAAATGTCAGTGTAAATTTCGCGATTTTACGGAGCTGTATATTGGTGAGTTTTTGGCCTATCACCATTAAAAACGGTAAATTTCTTAATTTTTAGGAGCACTTTCTACTGATATCGAGTGATTTTCCCTACTTTGTATTTATCAAAAGTTACGTATGCGTGACATTGATTAACCGTGAAAGGGTCTATTTTACACTCTCTATCTAGACATAACATTGAGTTTCGGAATTCCCAACTTTATCATAGGAGAAAATTCTAAATTATTTTAGTAATGTTAGAAGTAAGTAACATCAGGGTTTGACATTAAACATTTTGTGTAAGTGGTCATCGAGCCAGTAGAATTCGAATTTTACTGGCCCAGCAAAAATTGTACAAGCCTAACGCTTTATGTAGTTCCCTTTGGGAGAAATTATTTTATTTGTTCTCTGTTTTTGCTTTACACCATCCGTGATTTTGATGAACGACAGATCTTAAAAACTCAGTTTCTAAAAAGTAAGTGGCCCCATCGGCCACCAGTTTTTAAAAGTCATTGATCTGTACTGGTCCGAGAGGCCCCGAGAGGATAATGGGCCACCGATTACAATGTCAAGCCCCGAACACTCTTAGATTTCTATATACTTTCTAGGAATGAAATGCCTGAAGTTCATACAGTTTCTGATAGGTCTATAATCTTATAATTTTTACGAGATTTCTCCGATTTAGATTTAGGGAGAGGGGGGGGGGGGTTTGGGATATATCGGAAAAAAATTCTGACCCTCCTTACCTTGAACTCATAATATTCGTTAGCCATGTGGTCTAGTTTTCCATTTAATTCAAAAATCTTGTAAATGGGATGCAAATCCTTTTCACCGTCTTTAGCAGGTTTGTAGTAAAGAAAAGAGTAGGCCAAATAAATAGGATTTGCAAGTGCTTTATATGCATTTATGCGCCGCAAAAAACTTAGCTCGTGGCTTTTGACTTCCGGCAATTGGGAAGTAAAACGACCTGTTGGACGTTTTTCTTTGGACTTTTTTTGCCGTTTTCTCTTGCTTTCGTCTTCGCTCGGCTCTACGATTCTATAACCTTCCGAAACAAACAGCTCAACAATTTCATGTTCTTCCAAATGAACAGCAAGCATCAACGGACTCAAGTATGAATCTGTCCTGACGTCTTCTGGCCCTATGTAATTGTCATCTTGCTGCGAGTCGTCAGGCAGTTTCATTAACCTTTCTACACAATCTTTAGAGCCTTCTCGCACAGCAGTGAATAGCGACCCACCGACTTTACATGGGGTCTCTTTTAAGAGAAGATCTAGCATTTCGATATCGTTGTAATCTATTGCAAGTCTCAATGCTGCACGACCAATCTGGTTTTCATTCACATCAAAATCTGGATTTGAAGCGAGGAACTTTCGTACTTCCAATTCATCTTGTGATCTAACCAGAGCGAGGAATTTGTTTTGTTTTGGTGTGTAAGGAACGGGAGCATCTATCTCGTCAAATCCTTCAGGGCCATGAGGAACGCTTTTGTACGGCAAAGTAAATTCTCTTTTGAACGCCATAGTGAATCACTTGCGTGCACTCCTCTGCTGATATCCAGCCGCTCTTGTAATTGATCAGTTTTCTTTTTATAACTTTTTTTCCGCGTCCGAGTGACTCAAATTACAAATTTACATAAAAATGAATAATCAGGATTAAGGCATTTTTTAATCGGTATGTTTCATCTTAGCACCTACACTTATATTTTTATAAACAATCGAAATTTCCAAATCGACTCAAAATTGTTTAACAAAATTGAAAAATCTTCCCAAAAAATTGTTTAATCATGGCTTATTTTTCATCTCCGTGACCTAATTACAGCCTTTGAACTGTAATTACACAGAATGTTTGAGGATACCATTAACTATAGGCAGGACTGACTGCAGTTCAGAAATCGTTTTTTGTATCATAGTAAATTGTATGCAATCATCCAAAAAATGTTTAATTCTTAAAACCAAATTGTCTAAAGAATCTTTTAGCTATTGTTTTATTTTTTGAGAAAAATCGCCCCAATTGTTTTGTTTGACAATTGCTTACATATAAAAAATGTGTATTGCGTTCAAGAATTTTGCCGTTTATACGGCGAGTAAAAGCCGACAGGAAGCTGTTATTGTCCAGTGTCAATCAATAAACCTCTTCGGGAGATTTAAAAACAATAACGTTTTGAAAAAAGAAAAGCAATAACATAAATTGAATACTTAACCGCTAAGAGCGCTTATACAGTTATAGCGTCATTGCTAATCAGTAATTTATCAACTGAATTACACTTAAATTGCGTCCATAAAATTGTTCCCACGTCGATAACAAGTACCGGAACTTCTTTTTTCCCTGTTTGTAGACCTTTAAGTTTAAAAACTATACAGTTTGTTGAACTTAAAAGTAGCTGTGAGTCTACAACTATCTTTAACAGAAGATCCCTTTCATGCTTTAATATGCAGAATGTAATCATTTACAACATTCCTACACGGGTTTATACCAGAGCAACGATGAATTTGATTTGCCATATCTGACCATTGCCTTGTTTACATCAGACTCAAATTTTTCACGAAGCAAAAATCAAATACTAGTTGCATAACTTTTAAAAAATATATTCAAAAGTATCAGCGAGTAGGTGAAACGCAAGATTTAATTGAATTCCAGGTTAAAATGTCTTTTTATCGCCGTACGTACAGCAGGAAGCCGACGTTAAAAGTGTTAGCCTGTGGTCACGGTGAAACAGCTCGAAACATCAGCCTCCCACTTTACTTAGGGCAAATATCTATGTTTTTGATATTTTGATCTGGCTTTTTTCATCTTAAGCGTTGGGTCAATTTCTTTTGGAAATTGACTTTAATATATATAATACAGCTCCATTGTTACGTGTCTTTAGGTGCTTTGTTTGTAGTAAGTCAAAAACCGTTTTCCTATTCTTGCCCCTTTTTGTAATCAATCTTGCATGCTAGCAATAAATGCAGCCCTGTTCTGGCTATTCGTTATTATAGTTTTGGAAACAATTGAAGACTGCAATCGAGACTAGAGTAGGGACAACAGAGCTAATTCCCAAAAGAACCCTCGTAATAAATTTAAGTATAAAAAGCAAACCTCGAAGATATTTTGCGTTCCATACTTAAAATAATTTAACACAACGTGAAAAAGATTCCTTGCATTATATTGAACATTTTTTAAGATAATGACACCGTCTTCTGCGGGTCGGAAACTTATTCAACGATGTGTGTAATAATTAAAAAACCTTTTCAACAAACAAACATGAAAATCGAAGTATGTCATGCGTGATTAACATAACATTTATTTTGCTGATAAATGGTCGACGCACAAGGATATAAATTAAACATAAAATCACACAATTTTAAACTGCCTATGAAACGAATTTTCGTGTAATTTTGTAGGCATAGATTTACATTTTACAGTCAATGGACATAGTTCGGGGGAAAAAACCCTTAAAATATTGCACTTTATTTAAGCACACTTGTGACGTCAAACTAAATAAATCACGTGATGTTAAAAAATTTTGGCCGCGCGTCAGATCACAACTTTTCGGGTTGTTTCGTGCTCTAGAAACTAATTAAAAGAGTTTTTAATTTCTTTTCTCTGACTTCGAGTTTGATATCATCTAATCTTCTTATTAATAAAAACGGAAAATTCATTTCTCTTTTTTATAACAACTGTATCCCTGTGAAACTCTGTTTACAATAACACTATTTACAAAAACTGAAAGCAATACAACCAAGATGAATCGAAGTCTTTCTCTTCTTTCTCACTTTTAAGTCGTTGAATTTAAATTGCAAGTGTCGCCGACAATCTTACAGTTATAACAATTACAACAATATTTGTTGAAACAGTTTATCACAACGCGAATACCCTATTAGTTTGATTTTCAACTTAGTTCTTTAACTTTATCTTGCGCGTTGGTTTAGTTTTTTATGGTCAATCATCGTTCATTGTTTTACAGTTCTATTCTCACTAATCTCATTTATCCTTAAAGTCAACCTGAGGTCTTTGTTTACAGTAATATAAGTTTTTAAAAACGCAAAACGTCTTTCTGCCATTTTTCTTTATTAACTTATTAACTTTTCAGGTCAAAGTTGTAAGTGGAAGAAGGACTTGTGGTTGGGAAACCAACTACTCTACCGATAGAGACTGCAATCGCTGATGTAAGTGTAGGAACTGCAAAGCTAAACCAAAATAAATCACCTTACGTTTGTTCCCTTCTTTGGTGAAAGCTGTAAAAGGAAGTCGAAATTGTAGTTTGGAAACCAGCTACTCTACCGATTGAAACTACAATCAATACTAGAGTAGGGACACCAGAGATTATCCCCAATAAAACATAAATAACCCTCGTTACAAACTGATTATAGTTATTAGCATCACTCTCAGTACAGTGTTGAAAAGAGAAAACGAACAGAACGGCATTTCACTGATTTCGAACGCTGAAGCCAATATGAGTCCGATAATGTCTACAAGTGCTTTGCACCTTACCATCACCGATAAACATTTACATTAGATTTCAAGCGAGATAAAAATGTTGAATTTTAACCAATGACTCCGATTGAATTCCTGTTCTCAAAATATCTAAGTGATCGATTCGAAGGAGCGGAAACCGACTGGCATGAACCTATTTTAGGATATTGTTAAAACTCGTACGCGTCTTTTTCATCAATTCTATATCAGATGTAAAAGACGATCTTTTAATTTTACAGCTTTAGTCTTCACTCTTCTAATCAGAAAAAACATTTTAAAAACAAAAAGACAAAGAAAGTATCAAGAAATTTAGAAGAAAAAAAGACAAACTCTCTTGTTACACCCTTTTTAACAACAGAATGAATAGGAAAGGAAACAGGAAAGGAAAAAAAACCGAACTGTTTGTTAATTCAAATTATCTTGGAATTTTTTAGATAATTTTCTATTTCCATAACAGATGCATTCCAGGCGACTTCCTATCTACTGGAGTTCCATTTCTTCTCTATGTTTGGTTTCTTAGTTCTTCTCTTCTACCAAACTGAAACATTTTTGTAAACGACTAGCGATATTTATAACGTTTACTTAAATCATTTTGATAACATCTTCAGATGTGATTAAATCCAGTTTCAGTATATATGAAAAAAAAACTCACAGCATATTTAAAATGTAATTGAGCAATAGATAAACTTCATTTCTAATTAAAAACAGACGCAAAGGCTTGTAATTTGAGTAAGATATTAACAAAACAACGTGACATACAGAAAGCTAGACCTCTGCGAAGATGTTCAAATAGGCCAAAATTTATAAAGTAGTAAAAACACAATCAAAGAAGGATGACAAGCTTAGACCGTCACACTGGTATCAGAGAGTTTCGGGCTTAGTATAGCATTACTATTGCGTACACAAACGCAGGGTCATATACAACGTCGTTAACTAAGCAGAACAGTAAAAAGAATAATAAGGTACGCTGGCTTTTAAATTATTATAATAACATTGTTCTAAACGAGCATTTACATATAAAAAAAAGTTTACCAGTTTAACAATTTCATTTTTTTGTTGTCACAGGAACTAAAGTCTGTCTCAAAAAATATATTTGACCAGGTTAAATTATCTTCGAACACAGTTGATCAATATATAAGCTTTGCCATCTATTTCATTTTCAGATGTCTTGTTAATTTCTATTTTGTTTTATTTACTTCTCAAATCATAAAAAAATATAGAAAATACTAACAACTTAGTAAAAACAACAAGAACAAATCCTTTATTTTAAAAAGAAAGGGATCAAGTCTCAACAAAACTTGATTGATTGAATTCCTATTTTTGTAAAACAAGCAAGGATTAAAATCTTATTCCAAACTAAATATGAATATAACAATTCAATAACAATTATATCTACTATAAAATAAAAATTAATTCAAATCTAAAATACATTAGAAAATCAATACTACTTAATAAACTTAAGTTGCCAAAAAAGTTGTTGTACATAACAACAAACTTTATTTTCCAAATCGGCATTAGATAGATATTATTATATTTGTCGTTATTTTATTTCTACACATTTATTGTTTCCTTTTACTTTTAAATGTCAACATATATATTTTAAATGTAAAGCGCCATGAACTCTACAAAGTTATGAAGCTATGAATTTAGTTTATTAACTATATTATTATTTAAAATGGTAATAATTAAAAAATGAATGCGTAAATAAAAGTTTGTTTTGCAGGTGAATGAATGAGTTAATTACTGGTTCTATGCAGATGTAATAAAAAATCTTTTAAACTGAAACATCCGCCTCTGAACATTTCTAACATTTTAAAGGGGAAGTGAACAAGGAAAAAAATAGAAACCAAATATTTTGAAAAAATAACTACATACAAGGTCCGGAAATAATAATATCGCATTTTCTTTCCCTTTGTAAAAATGTTTAATATGACCAATTAAGCACACACTTTGACTATTTTCTGAACAAGTAAATGATTCTATTTAGTTATAATTAGTAGCATGAATAAACTGTACTGTGTAAGGCAGAGGTTTACCGTTTGTGTTTTGGCTCCCGGGAAATAAAAATCTTTATTTAGTTTTATGACATTGGCAAAACCGTTTAAGACAATTTGAGTAGAGTAAGGTGCAATTTTTACAACTGCTAAATCATTATTGCGACGCACACATCTCATATACAAATCACCAAATTCCCATATACAAATCATTTCCCGCGACAATGAGAGTATCCGTTTTATTCTGTCAGAATCTTTTCCTTCCCGCAACTGATTGAAAACTACATTTTTACTATATTTTATGTTGGAAATGACAAAACGTTTTCCCTACATTATTTTTAATACACTTGTATAACGGTTTAACTATACATCTTCCAAGGACAAGATTTTCTTTTTAATTTAGGAATAAATTTTTTTTTCTTAAAGATAATTAAGGTAAGTTTTTAATCAATCCCAAAACAGGAAAACGTTTTGAAATAATCCGAAATTTCAAGCTACACTTACATTTTGCAAAGAAATAGTTTAGGTATGTCATCCATATTTTCTGAAAGTCGAACCCGATGGCCGCTAATTTTGCTGTTGCTGTTTTTGCGTCTTGCAAGCTAGCGTGGTAAAGCTCCGTTTTGCGATGCCAAATTGTGATATCTGGAGCAAAATAAAGGAAAAAGCATTCCAAAATCACTCAAAATTATAACAGGTCCCAATCAACCACTCTTCTAAGAAATCCATGTATCCCTCATTCGGAATGGTACTAAAAAAAACACCCTTAGTGGAAGGTCATCTCGTATTCAAACTAGTGTTTCCTATACTGAGTCAATAACCATATATAGAAACAAAAAAAAGGTTTGTCGAAGCAAAAAGGATGACATCACAGCAAAGCATCATTGTACTAAATTTAATATGTCGGAACAAGCTCCCCGGTCCCCGGTCTTCCTGGCCATTTTCCTATAAAGAGGACATTTATTGGTGAAAGCTTACATTGATTTCAAAAGTGCAGAAAACATATTCTTCAAACAAGGTAAGACATTTTGACCTACTTTATCAATGCGTTTTTGTTAAATGGAAATTCAGACATCTTAAGGTTGGATTTTTTGATCATCTCCATAATTACAGGGTCTGATCCCCCCAGCAGTTCTCATAATTCAGTCTATTGTACGGCCGATTCTAAGTACAGTTGATTGAACCCCGATAATTCGAATTGTAGGGAATATGAAATTACTTCGAGTTATCGGGGTTTCAAGTTATCGGGGTTTCGAGTTATCGGAGTTTTTAACAAAAAGGACTAAAAACACGTGATAAAGGGTATTTACTCATTGTACATGTTTTATTTTACAATTTTAGCAA
>JAOEHV020290060.1:0-11891 GCA_025447995.2 Isaurus tuberculatus | reverse complement strand
GGATTAATTTCACTTGTGTTTTCAATTTTTTCCAAATTACCCTCGTCGCTCTGCGACTCGGGCAATTTGGGAAAAAATTGAAAACACTCGTAAACTTAATCCTTAATTTTACTCGGCCTCATGCGATTACCTATACTCATAATGACTTTTTTTCCGAAACAAAATTTAGCCAAGCCGAACGTGCAAAATTCACTGATTTGATAAAAACTATTTATTATTCTACTTTTCTGTTACCTCAAGGGGGAAAAACCAGTGGTCTTTAATATTATCAACGCTGACCTTGTTTTTGGTGCTGAGTATCAAATCATAGTTGAGAGTTTACCGCAAAACGGCAAGAATCTTGTCATCCGGAAACTTAAGATTAAAGGTTAGTACTATATACGGCTATGAATTAACTTGCCTATTAGTTAAATTTTTTTGTACTTTTTTATCAATAATTTTTAGTCACATACTCGGCACGCACTCGCTACACAGCGTGTTTATGGACGGCGTGGTTGGCGCAGTTGGTTTGATGATCTATGCCTTCCAACCACAAGGTCCCCGGTTCGATTCCTCGGTTCCTCCGAAATTTGAACATTTGTGTGACTTTCTTTTCCGCCAAAGCTTACTCAGCTTTCCATCCTTAGGAGTTCGGTAAATGAGTACCAGCTTCGGCTGGGAGCTAACCTGCGAAAGATTAGTGTCCCGTCCAGGGGGAGTCAAGGACTTTCATCCGCTTAACACTACAGAAACCGGAGATAAGCGTCGGCTCCAATGGGCCACTAGGCTCGGATTTAGCTTTTAGCTACTGGCCTTTATGTAAGTCTACAATTATGTAATCTATAAAAATATACAGAAAGTACAATTTGCCTCCCCGTTCAGTATGTATAGCTTTACTTATGACCTTACCTTCATCTTTCAGGTTATTGCCAATGGCCACAGCTGGAGACCAAGCCAGAGTGTTGTGAGTTGTGATTTTTTTTTTTTTTTTTTGCATTATTCAGAGCAAACGAAGAAGGACGGAAGGCTAAAACGCTCAAAACTTCAGTTTCTTACTCTTATTACCGCAATGATTAAACATTTCAACTTAAAGTTGATTAAATGAAGTATTTTTGGGATGGATCGCGCACGGATGAGAAATAACCAGTTTAAGGCTGTTACGGCCTTAACCTAAATTTAAAGCTAAAACTAAATCCTTTTCCGAGCCTAGTGGCCCATTGTAGCCGGCGCTTATCTCTGGTTTCCGTGGATGAGAGTCTTTGACTCCCCCTGGACGGGAGACTAATCCATCGCAGGTTAGCTCCTAGCCTAAGCTGGTACTCATTTACCGACCTCATAAGGATGGAAAGCTGAGTAAGCTTTGGCAGTAAAGAAGGTCATACAAACGTTCAAATTTTGGTAGAGCCGGGGATCAAACCTGGGACCTTGTGGTTGGAAGGCAGAGATCTTACCAACTGCACCAACCAAGCCGCCGTCAACCTAAATTTAAAACCTTTACTAACTAATTCTCTACTTATAAACCTACCTAAGCCGACTTGTTTAGTGGTCAGCATTAAGCGATAGCGACAAACTATTGTCAAAACCAAGTTTGCTTTATTTTTAGATGCTGTTCAAGATTTGAAAGCCGCTGTGACTTTTGTAAGTTTGCCTTTTAGTCAGTGGTGGATCAACGTGACTTGGAACCAACATCTCAAGCACGTTCGTTTTGCTACCACGTACGATGTTGAGGTTTTCAGCTACCCAGATGCAACGCTGTTCTCTGCTAAAAAACAAGTCAATGTATGTGGTAAAACCTGGCAAAAGACATTAATATTTATCAATTATTCACCGAAGTGGAAGTTAATTTGTTAACAATTATCCCCAGAAGTGGAGGTGAATAGTGAGTAATTATTCACCGAAGCGTTTTGACTTTAGCGCCGTTTTTGGCGATTCATGAAATGCAAGTATAATGTGACATCAGAATTTAGTAATTCTGCTATATAAAATTTGATTTACAAAACAACTCACATAATTCTATCATGCAGTAATGCAATAGCTCAAAATATTTTTACTTTCGTTGTCATTGGTCCATTTTTATTTACCCCAAGTAGTATACAGCGAACTCTCTCTAAGCAGACACCATCAATATTGTGGACACTACCCTTAGGTGAACAATAATTTTGGTTTCGCCAATTCAGTCACATGCGAACTCTCTTCAAGGCGGACAGCAGTTTTGATTCAATTTGATCTCGAGACTGTTCGCTTTACAGTGAGCTCACTACAGATCACCTCGTTATTCTGGCTTCTTTCATTAATACGGTTCTATTCACATTACCCCAGATGTGTTTATATTAAAACATACTCAGCGTATTTCATGAAAACACGACGGGTACGTCACCGGTCATTTAATAACAATAAACATACTATATAATTATTTATTTATTTTAAAAATAACGCCCCTATACGCATGTGATAAATCTTACCGTAAAATAATAATTAAAAACCAATTTATTATAGTAACAAATTAATTTTAAATTTATCATTAAAAAAAAAGAATATATATGAGGTAGTATAGCTAAAAAAGATTATTAGTAAAAGGTATTATTATAGTTTGAAATGCTTTCTCTTTTCGGCGTTTCTTACGTTTAATGGATAAAGAATTTTGTTTTGCATCTGTGCCTCTGAGATTTTTTCCAGTTATAAAAAGTTTAAGCATTCAGACAACTCAAAGTTGAAGTTTTATAACCATCTCCTAAAGTAATTAGAGTAGGAGGCCGAGTAACGTTTTCAACATCAGCCATTTTTTAGAGCAAACAAAAAAGTTGAGAAAGTTAAAGTTTTTACACAGGAAGATAAATGTATGCGCATCGAAATATGGAGAGCAGTAATTGGTGCAAAATGACAGATAAAAATAACATGTAACTCAAACTGCTGGCCGATTTAGACAAGGCAAACAAAGCGCCCGTTTTATTTTTGTGGCGGTTTTAACACCAAAAAGTTTCGAAGTATCACCTGTAAAAGTAGTGCACCTTGGGGAGGAGGGGGGGGGGTGTGATCGGAAAGCCTGGGCTAGCGGTTGGGATAAACATTTTCTCATTTTTTTCTATCAAATACCCTACCCTCGGGCTGACTATATAAGGTCCAAAGAAACCTAAGGTCCCACCTGGGGATATATTTCATTGTCAAACATCAAAGATTTTGTCAAATTTCTTTACCCTGGGGCAGATCATAAATGATAAATGTCCGACCCTGGGGTAATACACACTTCTCTAGTCCCACCCTTAACTTGGCTGCTACCCCTGGGGAGTATATAGGTGCATAATACCCACCTTAAATTAGGGGAGTTATGTTGGCGTAGTGGTCATCACTCGGGTTCGATTCCCGGGCTCGGCATGTGGCTGAGATTTGTCGATCTCAACCTGACTCCGAGGGTTTTTCTTCGGGTACTCCGGTTTTCCTCCCTCAGCAAAATCGACTCTCAGCTGATCAAATCTGGCTGTGTTGCTGTGCTCCGAGGTTATGTATGGTTTGTGCTCTGGGGCCGAGCGCCTACACGGCAACACAGCTTCTTCGGTCCGACCTCGTTGAGCTGCGTCCTTGGCAATTCAGCCTCTGGCTGCGAGAGAGGGCAATTAGCAAACGACCCCTTTACCCTTTACCAAATGTAACAAAAAATAACGGTAAATGTAGAGATTTGTCCATTTCGAATAATTGCTTCCAGAAAGAAGTTTTGTATCAAATGTCCAATCAAATAAACGCCCCTTACTAGAGTTTTCATTTAATGAATCTTTCAAAAATGGTTGTTATTATATTTACGGGTGATACATCCGATTCTCTTTGACGACGGTTATACTAGATTAATATGGTTTTACAACATCGCCTGAGCTGTTGGTTCTCACTGTATTGTGTTTATTAACTTGCTATACAAATTTTATTTAACAGGCTACACAAAATATGACAATGTTCCACATACCTGCGAAGACCACGTGCACAAATATATCAATCTCAGTACGTATGTTTGTTTGTACATGTAATATACTTCTGTTCTGTAATTCTACCGATTTTCCATTATTAATTTCATCTACTAGGTGCATGTTTACGCAAGGAAAAGCTTTTGACATCATTTTTTTTTAGAGATATAGCAACGTTTCAATCACTGGCCCCGTCATTAAGTCATTAAGACCACTAAAATACCTTTCAAGGAGATTTTAACCTTGACTTTCTAGGTTCCTAGAAGTATTAGAATTAGGTTAGATTTTTATTCTAACTTGAAACGGACCATTTCATTTCTTGAAGGTTTACGGAAACTATGTCTCTGGATATAAAACAAAGACAGCAACAGCAAGACTGTCAAACATTGGCAACTGCCCACAGTCACTATCATTAAAAGTCACAAGAGTAATGGGTAAGTACATTGATAACACTGCACCAAGAAAGTATAAAGGACACTTAAGATCGTTTTTGTGCAGAAAAACGTATAAATTGTAATGCGTAATGACCGAAAGCAGCGAAACGAGAGAAAAACAATAGTGATATAAAAAAAGAATCATCATCATCAACTTTATTTGAGTGTCAGTTAAAATCTAGCTGTCCACACGTGGACGACTAATTGGGGACACTAACATAAAATAATTACGGTAAATTAAATCAAATAAATTATCATATAAATATGTACACGTATACGTATTAAATCAAATAAATTATCATACAAATATGTATACGTATAATCACTCTGGTAACTATTTTAAAATCTTGATGTAAAGCTCTCTCTTTTCATATTGGGTTTCAGACACATTTAGGTGGAATAATAGTCAGAGAGCCCTAGAATTGGGGAGTGCCTATTTTGCAGACAGGCCTATATTTACTTTTTTTCAGAGGGGTCTGTATTTGGGTATGCTTATTTTCAAAAAGGAGCCTATATTTGAGTAAGCTTATTTTCTAAGGGGCCTAGTTTTGGGTACATTTATTTTCAAATGGGCCTATATTTGGGTGGGCTTATATTTAAAGTCCCTTATATTTTTTTGGCTCATATTAAAATTTCTATTTTAAAATTTTATCGTATGTGAAATTTTATTATTTTTATTTATTGAATAGCGTTAATTTAGGAATTTAGTTATAGTTTTACCCATATACTTATATAAATAGGTAATTTATATGATGTTGTAGTTTTTAGAGGGTCTGAATGGGGGGGGGGGGGTCCAAATGTCGGTTCTCGGTTAAAATTTCATTACTTTGTCGGCTGTCGGTTAAAATTTTTGACCTTTGTCGGTTGTTGGTAAATTTTAGTAAATAATTAAAAATGCAGGTTAATTATTCACATTGATTATGTAATTTGCGCAGTTTTAAGACTTTAACCTCTAGACAAAGTGTAAAACTTGTAATTATTCATTATTTGATTGCACTTAAATCTAATGTTAGTTACGTCTGTGAAATAGAGCACACCAAAGGATCTGAACATTTCCTGAGCAAGAAATATATTCAATATGCTGTTCTTTCTAAATACAAACATGCATCCCTATAACGTCTGAACATGTCGGTTGTCGGTTAGAATTTATTTGTCGCTAGTCGGTAATTTTTTTCTCGTTTTGTCGGTAGTCAGTAATATTTTTCGGCCTTTGTCTTTAGTCGGTTAACCCCATTCACACCCTCGTTTTAATGTCAGGGCCCTCTGGATACCAGCCTTGTAGCTGAATGGATTATCCTGCGTAAAAAAAAAACAAAACAAAAACTTAATTTATAACGTCTTTATACGCGCAGTGAGTGGTTGTCCAATTTTCCTTGCCAGAATCTTATATTTAAGCGGTTGACGGCACAGATTTGGCGTGAAAGTCGGTTCAATGGAGGGAGGAAAACCGGAGATCAACCCTTGGAGTCAGATTGAGATCGAAAAATCTCAGCCCACGCGCGAACCCCAGGATTCGAACTCGGGGCGCAGTGGTGGGAAGCATGAATGATAACCACTACGCCAACCTTACTTTCCTGACTCTGTAAATAAAGTTTATCTATATTTATTTATATTTGATATTGCTTATGTTTGGGCAAGTTTTATTTTCAAAAGACTTACAGGTGAAACGTCAGTCTTTGCATGTCCATGAAAATAGTATTCTCTATTTGCCAAGCAGCTGTCGTATTTGTTACCTGAGGGATCTCTGTGTGTTCCAGTCGGGTCTTATAATTGAGGGAGTGAACGTTATCAAATTTCAGTTTGCAATACTAAATTGTACATCAGAATTTTACACCGATCTCCAGCGGTTGGTCTTTATATAGTTATTTATGACCAGCGTTGTATAATACACGAGTGAATAAACAATTTTACAGGTTTTGATTTGTTTTTACTTTTTGTTTCAACGTAGGAGAGAGTCAAATCAAGATTATTGTAACTGTAGGAAGTTTCCTGCTTGCTATCTCGATTGTGGTACTTTACGTCACTTACAGGAACTTCTACCAGCCAAGTACGTATTCACTTCACATTAGCGATAACAATTACAAGGCCTGGTTAGCCTAGATGGTAAGGTACCAGTCTATCGTGCGGGAGGCTCGGGTTCGATTCCCGGCCGCGCCGGACCAACAGTCACGGTCTTAAAATAATTGAGGAGAATGTGCTTCCTTTGCTCTATCATCTGCAAATGGTTAGACTTTCGCGTCTTCTCGGATAACGACGTTAAACCGTAGGCCCTCGGAGACATCTGTGTGTTTATGTGTGTGTGTGTCTGTCATGTCAAAGGTCTCCACCTTCGAGTGGTAAAAATGGTGTCCCCGATTAGTAAGCCTATGGCCAGCTAAATAAAATTGACACCTAAATAAAGTTATAATTATTATTGCAGTATATACAAGTAAAGATGCGTAACAATCCACCAACATAAGGCGCTATGAGGGTAACCTATATGTGGTTTAGGAAACAACTTGTAAAATTTTAAATTTACATATCTAATAAAAAAATCAACTTCCGAAAGAAAGATAGACTAAAATTTAACTCTAAAATTGGATCTAGATTGGTCTAAAAATCTATTGCTCTCTTTTTTTTTTCTTTTTCTAAATCACTCTAACTTTTTAAAAACATTCTAGCTATGTTCACTGAGCCAGAAATGACTGCCTTTTGCATCCTCTTCTATCCTGGGTAGCGCCTTAAAATCATCCAGCTGAATGTGATCATAGACGTGGTAGGGGGATGGTCTAAAGACGTTGAAGCCCAGATGAGGAAGATCTTCGGTGTAAGAACAAAGGAAGTCTTGAATAGGATGCAAAAGGCAGTCATTTCTGGCTCAGTGAACATAGCTAGAATGTTTTTAAAAAGTTAGAGTGATTTAGAAAAAGTTAGAGTGATTTAGAAAAAGTTAGAGTGATTTAGAAAAAGTTAGAGTGATTTAGAAAAAGAAAAAAAAAAGAGAGCAATAGAGGCTGTCTTCCTATCTTTATCCTATTATTATTATTATTATTATTATTATTATTATAATAAACGACAGTAGTGACGGTAATGATAATGACAACGAGAACGACAACAACGGAAATGATAATTGCAACAGAAAAAAGGACGACGATGATACCAACAATTTTAATGACAACAGCAACTCCAGTAACAATAACAACAACATTTTATTACAAATTTGATTTGAATTAATTACAGTTTATTGCTACCCGCAATTAGCAGATACAACTATTCGAGGCGGGAGCAATGTAAACATATTAACTACATGAAATATTTGTTTATTAAGGAAAGAAAGATGGCAAAATTTTTTACACAATAGTAAATATATTACAACTTCAGTATCAATATATCAACTAATAGGAGATATTTTTTTACTAAGGGGGATTATACAGTCAATCCGTTTTTTTTTGTCAAATTTCGAGACGTTTCGGATCATATTGCAGTGATATTTGGAAACTTCCAATTCCCAATCATAGGTTTTATAAATCAGTAAATGAGAAGAACTCATAAATATTTCCAGATTTTTCAATGTGGTTTAAGTGAGGGAAAAGCTGGAGAGCAAAAGCTGGGATTTTTTACAGAAATTTGAATTGTAGTGAATTTTAGGGATGCTTGGAAATTTGCTTGGAGTTAGTATTTAATAGACGGATGCCAAACCGTCCGTTAAACGAAGCTACACCTTCCATCTGCTAGGGGCCACGGTTTGGCATCCGTCCTCAAACTTTTTCCTTTCCAAATCCTCCTCCACTTCTCTCTACCAACTGCCTAAAATGTGACTGTAATCCCCCCTTAAATTATTCAGTGAAACCGGTTTATGTATTCGAGAATTTCATGGAAGTCGATATAATCATCGGCTATTTCCAGAATATTAAATAAGATATTTTTAATTTGAGTTTTAAATTGAAATTTGTTTAGGTTTTTTTAGGGACATTGGTAGGCCATTCCAAGTTTTTGATCCAACAAAGACAAAGGAGAGGTTTTTTTCTTTTCTGTTTTTATGGTTTCGATATAAAAACATTGATTTAAGGTTGATCTTGTTTGGTAATGGTGTAATTCACCTCTTAGTTTATAATTAAATAAATTAAAGGGTACAACAACTGCCTTATTTGCAAAACTCAGAGTTTGTAGGACAGTTCTTTGTTTCTGTTATAGGCAAAGACTTAACTGTATTTTATGTATTTGTAGTTCAACTCAAGTTGCCTCCATTCACGTCGACAAACAACTCCTCAGAGGACTCTAGTCCAATGTTTCGCGAAAAATGTACGTATATTTTTAAGATTTTGTCATTTTTCTTGTGACCAACCTTTAGATCGTTCATCAAATATTGTGTTTTCTCAATTTACAATGGCTGTTGCAACTCTTGTCAGCGTTTTTCATAAATTGAAACAGTGACAGCTCACATCGATACAGAGTCCAACAACGTACCGTTGCAAATTGCGACAGGTGTACGGTTAAAAAAATAGAAGCAGTTATTACGAATTGAGATGAACTTTTTAATTACTAGTAGTAGCTGCCACTAAGTGCCAACGAGCACTGAAATATAAGTTTCCAAGTAAAAAGCGTAGAAGCCTCAAAATATCGACATTGTGAACCTTTTTTTCTTTTTGTTTTATAGATCTTTTTCTTTTTTTCTTTTTTAAACTTAAAATTGCTTATAAATCATTTTCTTATCTGTTGTAATAAAATTCAATAATAAAAAAATTAGTGGAAAAAAATGCTGGTTTACACTTTGGAATCTATCGTACGTTAATTAATGTGACTCCGTGACAGAACATTGACTTTCGTGTAAACGGACCGAGTTCGATTCCTATTGTGACCTTTTTTTATCTTAATTTTTTTTCTTTTCTTTCCTTTTTTCTTTTTTATATGGAAAAGAATTTTAGAGCAATTCAAATTTGACGTCGCCAGAGAGGCGAATGTGAAGACACACACATTTTTTCTCGTGAAAGCCGAGTCGCGTTCTTGGCAATACGCCATTGCATTGTTACACATTCTTTTGTTACGTTTACGCTCTGATCGAGATTTTTTCTGGCTGTAACCTCGTACGTACGGCTCTATGATCTGCCGCCTCGCGAGCTTGCGTCTTCGCTCGCTCGCTCGTTGGCAATAATTTATATTTATATTTATGTTTTTGAAAATTTTATCTTTCTTGTTAATTTTGTATTTGTATTCCAATCAATGTATTATAGTATTTAGGGGTAATGGATGTATAAACTGTTTCTGTAGTTTTTGTACAAAATAAGGTTCCTCTTTTCGCTTTGCTTTGTTTCTTGCAGTAGTTTAAATCATATTAGGTAATAACCACTCGAGTGTCCATTTATGGAAACGTTTCATTGATTGTCTTACTTAAAGTGGAGCAACTTTAAAGCTTTTTGCTTCAGACTGATAATCAATGATCCTTCTGTTTTACACAGCCAAGAGACGTGTATACATAATGCACTCAAACTGCTGTGAAGATTGTAACTGGGCCATCATTCGGTTCGCCAACATTCTACGTAATACAGGCTTGCTTGATGTGAAACTGGACTTGTTGGACACTCTAGACATACTTCCTAACAAGCCGCTGTACTATGAGAAACAGATCGCGTGCTCAGACTGCGTTGTAGTCATGATCAGCAGTATAACGAAGGAATGCTCTTGTAGCCCGGATGTTCTACCCAGAATTAATGATAAAAGTACGTAAGTAAAACTTTAAACTAACTACATTTTTTTGAAATTTCATTTTCATTGGTTAGCAAAGTTGTTAGAACTAAACAAACCTATATCACATAACAAATATAGTATTGCATCAATAAAGTTTTTAGTTGATTTATTAGTCCTCGTCAGTTGCCAACTCGAAACGTTGTTTTGTGAGTTTGTTAGCGCAGAAATCTCAAAATGTAGTCCCTCTTGTTTACTGAAATGTTAGCTGCCAAAAACCTTGTTTAATGTAAAAGTGGATTGGACATGTTTTGAGGAAAGAAATCACCAATGACACCGTGAATAGTGTCAACATGGACAACCCCTGGGCAAAGACAACGAGAAAGTCTGAAAGTAAAATAACATAGAATTTTAAAGAAGAACAGTTTTGTTCAAAGAGCTGGGATGAAGATACACACGTAACTAAAACAGAGCAAACGAAAAACTTCTCTTGAGCCCCATGACGTTAATGACGGTGATGATGATGATAAAAATGACAATGATGACGGTGATGATGATGATGATAACAATAATGACGGTGATGATGATGATGAAAACAATAATGACGGTGATGATGATGATGATGATGAAAACAATAATGACGGTGATGATGATGATGAAAACAATAATGACGGTGATGATGATGATGACCTTGACGACCTTTACAACCATCATGATGATAACAACAAAAAAGACGACGTTGATGAACATGAAGATGTCAGCGACTGTTGTAACAGTTACAGAGGTGAAATACGTGTTCGTTACGAATGTAGTAACGACAAAAGTATTGTAGTTAAATAAGAATTCGTATATACATCTCCTAATTTACGTGTATTACACCAACCAGAAATAAGAAAAAAAAAAGAAAAGAAAAATTGCATTTAAATTTAAAAGCTATTATTGTTATTGATTTGAAGGAGGATTTGCTACATTTATGGCTGCTAATATTGGGAAACTCAGCATCAGACTTTTGAACATTTTGTTTTAACTCCACGAAACAGCTTTAAATCGTCACAGTTGTGTTCCTTTTTCCAATAGATGTTGACACCAGATTTCAGCTTGACCTAATCAGAAGTGAAATAACGCGCAAACCAGACACACGCAAGTACATTCCTGTATACATGTCGTTTAACAGCAGCAAAGGGGATATTCCAGACTTTCTTTCCAGCCGTTTGTCACATTCTCTACCAGATCAGATCGATAGGGTTGTTTTCCACCTTCTCAATATTGAGAGAATTCAGCCCCGGCGGCGGAGGATGATCGCCGTAATTGGTGGAAACGATCATCCGTATGACGAAGCTAAAACGCGTTTTGAAGAAGCCGTCAACGCGGCTGCAAGATATCACTGGAAGTTGATGAGTAGCTATAATAGCATAGACTTAGAAACACTTGCTCGTGATAAAAATAGCTGTTAAAGTGCTGGAATGCGAGCATTCGTATATACATATATGCATGGGAGAGTCTTTTACCTTGCCTTATCTGCACCACGTTCTAACGGGGTTAGGAAAGCAAAAATTCTTAATTTTAAAAGTGGTTTATTTAATAATGTTTCTTTGATAAAATGAACTCAATATGCTAAATAATGAGTCTGCGATTAAAAGTTTTACAAAATGATGCATTGCACATCAAAAGTTTTGCCATTAAGCAGTTTTGAAAACTTATATTACACTTCTATATCTTTTTAAAAACTTGCATCAACGTTTTATCACTTTTTATGGTAGACTCAGGCGCGTACGCAGGGGGTGCATCGGGTGCACGTGCACCCCCCCCCCCCACCTGATAAAAAGGTCCGCTCAGTCAGATCAGGTACGGCAAGAACAATCAAAAA
>JAOEHV020289962.1:0-11892 GCA_025447995.2 Isaurus tuberculatus | reverse complement strand
CGCATTGACCGCCATTTCGAAAATTTAGCTCGCAAAAATTTCGAGCCACGGAAATTTTGGTCAGCGTAAATCACTTTCAATAATTTATGCAAAATCATTCCGGAACACGATTATCAACGGTGAATCACAGACGCGCGCTCCCTTTTGAAGGGGCGGCTGTACACAGGCTAAGTTATTAATGCTGAGGATCAGAAAAAAAAGATAAAACTAAGTATGCAAAGAGTGTATCATTTAATACTCAAGTTTAGCCTAACAATTTAAGTAAAGTATAAGTTTAGAGAAACCACATTCAGTTTTAAAACTAAAACTAATTTTACGAGATTGCAGGAAGAGAATGTTAGATTCTAGTTAATTTACGGACGGACTTACAGAAAATTAATGATTAATTCAAAAATAAAGTTTTCAAACTCTGAATCAGAGAACAGAATACCGAAAACGTTGATAGATGCTTCCCCTCAAAAATCCGGACAAAACCTGTTAACTTATGATCCATTCCGGAAGACTATATTTATTGACCTGTTGTAGCCCTAGTTTCTCGAACCAAATTATGCACCAGTTAATTGAAACCCCACCCCCCCCCCACCCCCCTTCGGGGCAGGGTCGGGGATAGTGGGAGAATCGACGATCTATTGAACAAAATTGTTGCTCAAGGGGGCGGGGTTATTAAGAGTTATTGAACCCCAACCTCGACGTGTCGGGGCTAAGGTGGGGGGATTGACATGCAATGAAGAGACTGGTAACTAGCTGTAGAGAATTGAAGAAGCACACGGAAGACGGATCTCGATCGAGGGCAGCAATTTTGAAAGGTATGCGGATTTGTTAAATTTGTGTGAAAAAGAATTCTTAAGTAGAATTCTGAAAGAATTGAGATTTTTTGAAATAGTTTACTTGCTAGAAACTTTTGCCATGGTCCCCAGACCCAGAGGGAAATGACGCGATTTTACTGAAAATTTGGCCCTACGGGTTGGGAGTTTTGCTCACACTTGACTTCAGTCTATGTCAAATCCCACACCCTGGCCCCGAGAGGGATGGGGGGGGGGGGGGAGGAGTGGGGTATTGATTGACTGTTGCATTATAAAAACTAAAACACTAAGAAGTAATTAAAGATTAAAGTTATAAACAAAATTGCTGTATAAAAGTATTTTATCTGAACGGTCTCAGTACTGCCACTGTTAACTTTATTCTTCTCCGCTTCGAAATGCTAGCAAAACGCATGAAGTTTACTGACGTAAACTCTATTGAATTAAGCATGGGTAATAGGGTAGACTGGCTACGAGTTATACTAAAGTCAATATTGATAAAATAATTTCTAATAAAGTAAACAAAACTGAATAAAGGCCTTAAAACTTCTGTGTTGTTATTTGTTATTTTATCGCAAGCCCGTGGTTAAACCTCGATGTACTTTAGTTGTACGCTGTTTCCGACCGACTCTCTACTGCCACCGCCATTTTATTTTCAAACCTTGTGAAGTCAGACTCAAGCCACAACACCCTGTGATTCTGACGCGGTCACCCAGTTAAGTTATTACGTCATTATTAAATTTTAAACTTAACGGTGTTTTTTCTGTTAAGTTTTACGTTTAGTGATAACGTAATGATTAAAGTGGCGTGACACAGTTCGGGGCTGACCTTGCAAGGCTTTGAAAATAAAATGGCGATCACAGTTGATATGAGGGATGACCTGGGGTTAGCCACGGGTGATACGATATCAAATTGCGACACAAAGAGATTAAGTTTTCTTTTATTTTAATCTAAAACGTAACCAGCGTATCCTATCGCCCGTGATTTAGTTATGAAATTTAATAGCAGTTCGATCTCTTCTAGGACAAAATTGAGAATAGTGCTTTTGTCTTGTAATGCACAAGAGACTGAAAGAATTACAGATGTATATTAAACAAAGCACATCCTTTTATCTACTGAAAGGGAAGACAATTTTGGATTCGGGGGCACCTGCCTTTGGGGCAGGGGGAGTGAGCTCAAGGGCATCCGTCCGGCCTTTCCGGGCAAGCTGGCCCCCCCGTGGGCTCTGGAGCACTCGACCAGCTTTTATCGCAAGTGGGGACTTTTTTGTGTTCTAGAGCAAATGGATGTATCAGGTTTTTCTTAAATTGCTACTAACCCTTTTCGGATTTTTCGGCCATTGAAAGCTGTAGAGACACTGGTCAAAATGAAAAAATCATGGAAATCGGTCGAGTATTTTATTTGTTATATACGTCTTTGAATATCGCGCAGGTTCGGTTCACCACCGAGCAATTGAATAAAAATCGGAAGTCTGGGGAAGCCAGTATGTAACGTCACTCAAGACCCTCTCCTTTGCATTTTGGTGAAATCTCGGCCTTGAGTGCCGTCATCCTCGCTTGCGAACTCACTCCCCATCGCACTCGGTCATTCACTCATTGACAATATGGTGGAAGTTTTTGGGTGAGAATTGCAATCTTCCGAAGGCGATAAAAAATAACAATGTAATGAAATTCGAAAATTCTAAGCCAATAACTTAATTTATGAAAGAGTTTTAAAATAGCATAACATTCAATATGGGGTTAGTGGCATTTTAAAGGCGGTCAAGTCCCACCAGAACTGGTCCACTAGTGGATGGCAGAAGTTACTATGGGAATGGCGGGGGTGGCTTTTTACGCATGCGTGCTTAGAGCGTTTCATAGGTCAAGTGATCAATGCTAGTTCAAACACCAAGAGAACGCGAACAGACTTCATTGCCGTTTAGTTACATGTTCTCTGAAGGGTTAAATTCACAAGTTTAGGAATAAAATATAGCCAGTCAGCGGCAACGTTAGAGCCGGGGAAATGGACCCTGGACCAGCTATCAAATACCTCCCCCGCGCATCCGACCGATAGGTAACCTTGTGTGTTCTAGAACACCCGAGCAGCTTTTCTAGAATTTACTTTTCAAAGGAATTTCGAAATTTGAAACCTATTTCACAAACAAAGAGAGACATGGTAAAAAATTATCGAAAACTTTTTATATGATTTTTTGAGAGAATAAAATAAGAATCTGAACAAAAAGGAAAAAAAGAGCGTTAAAGATTTTAACTCTTAAACTAAAGTCTAAACGATGTGAGAATCTTTAAGTAAAGTTTGGATTTTTTTTAGCTTAAACAAATTTATCACGAAGGAGGGAACATCAAAGAGACTGTGACGAAGATCGGCAAGACTGCATCGTCCACATAGCACACCTATGGGAGAAGGAAAACTGAAATTAAAGTCTGTTAGGCATAAAAAAAAACAAGTAACTTTGAACAACAATCAACTAACTAAAGAACTAGTATGACCTTCGGCCTATTATAATATAGCCTGCGTGCAGACGATACGTAACAGTTTTCCCCCGGTCATCTTAATGGTTGACACAAGCGATCAATAGAAATAATAGGTTAGTTCCAGTCGATAAATCTTTGTTTACACGTTCCTAAATTCCTAATAGGGTTACAAAGTTCTGGATGGCCAGGATTATTGACTTTTGTGCTGTAAATGAAACATCAGGACTTTCCAAGACTTTTACTTAAATTCCAGGACTATCCCGGCCTTGAAAATATTCTTTTAAAACTCATGTACTTTCCAGGATTTTCAAGGAACCCTGGTATAACGATTGAGCAGTGGTCGATATATATATATATACTAACCTCGCCTCGCTGGTTTTTTCCTGATAAACTGAAACTTTGGCTTTCAACACCTGTAAATACATAAACAAACTATATTCAGGACATATACAAGAAAATAACATGAAATTTTGTATGACCATCTCCGTAGGTAGTTTAATGAGCTGACGTGTTGCTGTTGTTCTGAAGGCATACTTTCGAAACGTTAGCTTCTCACAATACCTACATTGATGATTATAGGGAGGCAGCGTGGCTCAGTGGTTAGAGTCGGGGATTTGAATGCTGGTGACCCGGGTTCAAATCCCCGACTGTGACTACTGAATGGATTTGTCCTCGGTAATCCCGGGGACAAATTCACCACGCTTTGTAAATATCCAACTGGTTTGCCTCCTACCAGTTGGGATTCTTAACTGGGAAGGGGGGATTGTAATGTAGTATATTTCACTGAAAAGCCCTCGTGGGACGTGAAATAAAGTATGTATGTATGTATGATCACGAAAATTTCAACATTGTGTTGTTTAAACTACACTAAGAATTTACATCCGTAAATGTTATTATACTTTGGTCAAAAATTCTAGTTCAAGAGAGACATCGACAGAGCTATAAGCTTTAGATACTTACCAGTGTTAAACACTTTATACGTCTCACCGCTGATCCACTGTATTCTGAAGCTGTAACGAACCTAGATAGACAAAAACCATACCAACACACAACAGTTAGGATGATTCATGCATTGAAAATTGATTGTGACACGAATAACTCGAATAAACAGAGCTAAATAGGCCTGTTTTTCATCATGTGACGGTTGTCCCTAGCAACAAGCATTGGATGTAAAAGGCCAATGCTGACACAATCATGAATAATGAATGAGCTCGATATGATGTAACAGAAGATGGAAAGAAGATAAAAAAAATCATCACAATTTGGATTTCTGCAAAAACAAAACAAAAAGTTCCAAAACTTGTGCCTCCTGGTTTACTGTTTCGCCCTTCACCATCGTAAAACTGCACGAAGAAAAAATGAACGACAAAGACTTGTCCTGTGTTTGATTGCCCCATTTGCAGATGAATACACGGGTGAAAAGAAATTGTTCACTTTAACCCAGTTCTTTGTAGCTTGATGCGACAAAGGCAAAATTTAAAACCAATCAAAAGCCATGTGACGTATCGGTCTGATGTGTAACTTTTATATACTTACTATATCCCATACAAGATGCTAAACACTTAAGGCAGACATGAATGTATATATACTAGGCTTTAGGATGGATAGAAACTCCAAATTTTACTTACCTCTCGTTCGCTACGCATAGAGAATGTATGGCGTTCCGAAGCTCTGAATGACAGTACTGGATCGTTAGGCCTCAATCGCTGTTGGCATGACAACATGAATAGAGGATATTACACATGGCCACGCGGCGATACAAAGTTTCTCTTCGAATGTTGAAAAATATTTCACTATGTTATTATTTCATATATTATATGTAACCATAGTGAGGGTGATCTTTTCATGTGTGAAGATAACATGTTATTTTCACGTGTGAAGATATATTTTCGCGCGAAAGCTCGTTTGGTATTTCATTGGTGTTTATACAATAAGATATAATATTTACCCACATCCAGTCATCTTTTCAAAGGTTTTGCATGACATACTTTTTATAAATAAGAGTAAAGTGCTCTGGTTCTGGAAACTGCTGCTAAATGAGCACATTTTTTTCAAAAAAACACAACGACTCTTGTAACGGTTACTGCTCATATCATAAATTAAACTATGTTGTCAATAATTGTTGTTTTGAAAAGAAGAAACGATTGGTTTTATTCATTACAACTTTTGAACCAGCTGATAAAATCCCTACTTTTTAGACATTATCCCTGATAAATTATAAGTACAGGACAGGCTCCTCCTTCACTTTTCCTTAAGAATTTGTGACGATTAGAACACACATTTCATTTAAACAGGGTTCGTCCGGATTATATTTCATTTGAAATTTTCTAGGACTTTTCAGGACCATTTTTTGTAAATTTTTGGACCTGTTCGACAGTACACACTTCTAAGTTTTACGCGAACTTATTAACAAGTGCCTTGGGGCTACTGAAGAGTCCGATGCCGTTTTTCAATAAATTAATATATCTATAATTATTAGCGACTGTGTTGGTCGGTAATAGAAGGTTTCCATTTTATAAGCGTCTGAGTGTTTCTGGGTTTTGTTTTTCTGAGGACTTTTTAGGACTTCCGCGGATTTTTTAGGACATTTTAGGCCTAAAAATTGTTTTTTGAAATTTTAGGATTTTTTAGTTTTTTTATGACCGTACGAACCCTGTTTAAACGCAGATCCTTAAATTTTATGCGGTTGGATGAAACCCTGTGAAATGACCATCTATTTCGTTCATTTTTAAATGTAAAACGGGATTTGTGTTATTCATTCAAACTTTTTAACAAGTTCATGAATCCGATATAAATCAATTGACCACTTTGTTTGTTTTCAAAACTAAAAAAGGATTGGCGTTATACATTTCTAACTTTTGAACTAATTAAGTATAGTTATCATTCATTTTGTTAGTCTTGAAGAGTAGAAATGATTGGTGTTCTTCATTCTATATTTTGAACCAGCTGATGAAAGCCTTAAGGAGACCATTCATTTTGTTTGTCTTGAAGAGTAGAAATGATTGGTGATATTCATTCTAACTTTTGAACCAGTTGATGAAACCTTATAAAGTGACCATTCATTTTGTTTGTCTTGAAGGGTAGATGTGCCTTGGTGTCAATTATTGAATCAGATGATGAAACCTCCTAGAGTGACCATTTACGTCATTCGCTTTGAAGATTAAAAATGACTGACGAAATGTAACTACCCTAAATAATGCACAAAAAATCAAAGATCATTACCTGAAGACCAAAACTGTAACCAGAATCCCTCGCTGTCACCTTTACTTCAAAATGGAATCCATGAAGCGATATAATTTCCGAGTGAAAACGAAATTCCTGCAACCAAAATCAGATTAGTAGTCATCTTAAAGCGAGCAAAAATTTTGGCCTGAAAAAGACATTCAAAAATTAAACTAATCAAGCGATTTTATATAAAACAACTGCTAAAATGTAATGCTTGTGAGATGTGGCTGAACTGCGCGAATTTTTAAGAACCCAAAACAAATTTCAAGTAAACCCTCCGGTCCGTAGTGGTGATAGGCGTGATTGATAACCACTAGGCCAACCTCACTCCTCCCCAAAGTTAGCGTAATCAATGCCAATACAATAATGTTTCAAAAGACAGGAAAATTACTTTGCAAAGAAACTTGATATTTCCACGGAAGAGTTGCTATTTGCTCGTGCTTTGGGCGATGGCTATACAAAAACAAAAAAAGGTTCCAAAACTCCAAAACCTGTGTATCTCGAAACCAGGCATAAGGCTGTTAACTAATCAGGCTCTTGAAAAGCAAGGAGTTTTAAGAGCCTGTTAACGGAAAATACGTAAACCTAGATAAACTTCTATAGAAACAGCTGGTAAGTGTTGATTTAGCTAATATCATCAGGCTGTATACCTAAACATTTTTACCTGTTCAATAACAAAACCAAGTCGTACTGCCCCTTGTTCAAATCGGGTCATCAATGACATGTCCCCGCCGCCTTGCAACTAAAAAAAAACATTCATAAACAGGGTCAAAACAAACAACTCCTTTTTATAAAAGCTCTTACAAAGTCAATAAATAGAAAGAAAGCACTTTTACAGGTCCTTATGAATTTTAAATTTAGATAAAATTATACTTTTCACTTTCATATTTTCAACCAGGTCAAAGACACTCGCCAGCTTTAAGCTGGTGTTACACGATCCAACTTTTAGCGCGATTTTTCGTGCAACGATGTTGCGTTAAAAATTGGCGGGACATGTTACACGAGCCAACTTTCTCAAAATTTGTCATTTTGTGTTAAAAGTTTTTGAAACCATTTCAAAAACTCGCAACGCGTTGCCGAGCAGAATATTGCGCGAAAAGTCGGCTCCGGTACCATGTTACACGACAGTCAACTTTTAACGCAACATCGTTGCGCGAAAAGTCGCGCTAAAAGTTTGATCGTGTAACACCACCTTTACACAACAGAAACTCGAGATAAACGCCGGCAATATGCTCGGAAATGGATCTAGCAAGAATTTTTGTCTCCTCAAAATCAGATCAATTTAATCATAACCGCAAGTAGAACAAGAAGATGACTTACTGCGTGGTAGTGTTGGCTGTATACTGATAAAAGCCAAGAATGCGGTACGATGTTCATTTTTTGTATCTCGTCCAACTGAGAGCCTGCAGTGAAAAGACAAAGATGTAACTATTTACGCAGTAAAATAATAAATCAATTGCTTTTTAGTCAACCTTGTGGGCTAGGAGATGTTTGGGAAGTTCGGGTGAGGTTCATCACTACTTAACAAACAGACTACAAGTTCGAGTATAGGCAACGAGGCGCCTAGTATCGAAAATGAGAATTTAGTAGAAAAATCGAAAGAACAAAAAACTATTTTTGATAAATGTTTTAATCTATTCAAAGTTAAACAATGAATATTGAAGGTACACAGTTTTGTGTAATCGAGTGTCTGTCGAGTTAAACTTGTTAAAATGATTTTTTTCCTTTGTTTTATCTTCAATTTGCTTGTCAATTTTAAGCTTTAAATCGTCTTCATAGAGCCATCTGCCCGATTAGCTTGTTCTATTCAGATGGCCCGTACCTACATATATTCATATCTATTATTTAAGTACAAAGAATAATCCTCAACAGATACAAATAAAACTGTACGTTGTTGTTGTTCATAAACACGTCCGAAAACCTGGACGTAGACGCCACATTTGATTGTTTCTGTACATCCGGACATGGATGGACACTATTTATCACGTGATAGATAGCGAGTACGGTAGCCAATCAGATTACAGCATTTGATTTAGATAACGACTAGATTTCAACTATTTAACAATTATTCACCGAAGTGGAAGTGAATAGTGTAAATAACCAGCACTTTCACTGACACTGAGGTGAATAGTTGTTTTAGTATATACCACACAAGCTGAATAACTAGCGGATCAAAAAGTAACTTTATTTGTGACAATATACCGACAAATGGTAACGGGAAGCCTTTTTGTTTTTCTTCGGCTGCTCGGAAGTGAATAGTACTTGGCTTATCACCTCCGAGCTAGCCAATCAGCGTGCGCGAAAAGTACTATTCACTTGTGTGGTATATACTAATAAAAAATATTGTGCTCGTTGAATAGTTTTTGAACTACTAAGGCGAGAAGGCAAATTGTCTCATAGCGTTTGAGGTAAAAAGTGGGCTGGCTGGTAAAAAGTGGACGTGAACATGACGTCATACCTATAAACGTGATTTATGAAACTTTACAGTTGAAGTTTCTTAGATCTATCGAATTACAATGAGAGTTTTAATAACAGAATTACAATAAGAATTACATTTTTTTAATAGAATTATAATAAGGGTTGGTTTTCTCACTGGCTTGAAATATTCATGTCCATTCGACGTCCCCTTTTTACCAGCCACTGTTTGAGTTTTGCCTATAGGTAGCCTAAAAACCAAAGGACTGGGCAAGAACGCTTAGTACAAAAAACAATCAACAACTTACTTTCAGTGATTCCCTCAAGTCTTATTGTTCTAAAAAGACTGACGTATCTTTGACCCTAAAGTGATAAAATATCATTAACAGGACTGCAAATAATTATTTTTTATGTGTAATGGATATATGTCCGACTAAGACACCATCTTGGTCCGACAAAACAAAATTTTGGTCGGACTTAACTAATACTGGCTACCAACGTGTCTTTATATCCCTAATTAGTGGCTGCAGGCATTAGATACCAGCACGCATCTACTACCTATATTGTGGTTATTATTCCAGCAACGACCCCGGAGCATTTCGCTTTTACAGTTCTTCATTACCTTGTGTGTGAGCCCAAGCCAATTGTTAGCGTTGACATCGCGAGGAGGCCTAACAATGCCAAAACAGCTGTACATCGCTGCCAGCATTCAGGCTCGTCCTTTTTATGGTAGATTTACAGGTATCACCCGCTACCAAAAAAATCTTATAGCTATTTTTAGCGGCAGTCTCTGCATGCTATTATTTGCCTGCCGCATAACAAAAGCATTATATGCTTTAACCGAGCTTTTTTCTAGAACTACTGTTTAAGCAACTGGCTTCTCGACGACACTCGCTAGCTCACATCTGGCTGCGTTCGAACGTCAAATGCCTAGGCACGAGTGCTAAGCTAAATCTAAATCCTTTTACGAGCCTAGTGGGCCTTGAGGCCGCCGCTTATCTCCGGTTTCCGTAGTATTAAGCGGATGAGGACATTAAGCTGGACGGGACATTAATTCATCGCAGGTTAGCTCCCAGCCGAAGCTGGTCCTCATTTACTGACCTCGTAAGGATGGAGCACTGAGTAAGTTTTGGTGGAAAAAAAGGTCACAGAAATGTTAAAATTTCGGCAGAGCCGAGGATCGAACTTGGGACCTTGTGGTTGGAAGGTATAGGTCTTACCAACTTCACCAACCACGCCCCCTAGGCACGAGTGCCTCCCAGACAAAATCTCGATTTTGAGGTTTGATGGATCCATTTTTGTTCGCCATCTTACATCAAGCGCAAAGAGACTCTTGTGAATGATTCATTTATGCGCACGTCTTTTCTCCCACGTTTAACGAATAGATAAAATGGAAACACATTTTTCTTAATCAGTAAATTGAATTTAAAGAAGCTTGATGATCAAGAAGATATCTTCTATTTCAGAGGTGTAAAGATAGTCCGTTATTTGAGCAACAAAGAGTTTAAAGGGCGTGTGCTATCGTCCTACCGTTTGATCATTTGAATCAATCCAGGGGCGGATCCAGGATTTTTTTTAGGAGGGGGTGCACCATTAAGGAATGGCGTAACTAACTCCAATGCCATACTACCATTTTTACGCCGTTTAACAAAAATTCTTCAACCTTGTCTCTTGCTCTACTTCAACACCAATAAACCACATAGTTTTTTTTTTTTTTTTTGCAGAATACCAGTTGTATTAGAAAGCCGCAGGTCATCTCAGGAGGGGTGCGCACCCCCTGCACCCTCCCCCTAGATCCGCCCCTGCAATCGAAGGCACTTACTGATCTTACATTATATCTATTTCAGAATATATAAATTAGAAATTGTAGTTAAATTCATGATGATTCAGAAGTTTGAAATATATGGAATGCTAGTTTTACTGACCTCCTCTTGCTCCAAAAAGGAAACTGTCTTTGGAAAGCTGTAATGAATAAAACATCAAGTTTATCCTTCTTATACTAACGTTTACCTACATAAATAAATCAAAATTTATAAAACAACTCCCCGCAAGCAGGGATGTATTTAATAGCCGGTGAACGGTCCATTTCAGGCGGTGTGGTTGATCCAGTTGGTAAGATCTATGCCTTCCAATTACAAGGTCCCAAGTTGGATTCCTTGGCTATGCCGAAAATTGAACATTTTTATTTTGTGTGACCTTCTTTTTCACCAAAGCTTACTCAGCTTTCCATCCTTACGAGGTCGGTAAATGAGTACCAGCTTCGGCTGGGAGCTAACCTGTGATGGATTAGTGTCCCATCCAGGGGGAGTCAATGACTCTCATCCGCTTAACACTAAAGAAACCAGAGATAAGTGCCGGCCCCACGAGCCACAAGGCTCGTTAAAGGATTTAGCTTTTAGCTTAGCAACGTTCCATTTCCCCGGCTCTAACTTTGCCGTGGACCGGCTATATTTTATTCCTAAGCTTGTTAATTTAACACTTCAGAGAACCTTTCACTAAACGACGGAACTCCTTTCTCTAAATTTGAAACAAAATTAAAGCAAACGACGTTTACAAGAACTATTAATTGCACTCAGGTTTTCAAGTTTTCTTTACAGATATAGGCTATTTTGCAATTACTTATGACGTGCTTGTCTCTAGAAAGGCACTCTCCATCCCCCCCCCCCCCATTCCCACAGGAACTTCTTCCGCCTTCCACCAACAAATGGACAGACTTCTGGTGGGACTTGACCGCCTTTTAGAAAAACTAGATACATCCCTGGCAAGGGAGTTTATCGTTATCATTTTTTTAAAAATAACCGCAACCCAAGTAAAGAATTCCAACTCGTTGGAGGCAAAACTGTTGGATATCCCTGGGATAATAAATAATAATAATAATGAATTTATTTAGGTGTCAAGTCGTTTTAGCCGGCCACAAAGGCCTACTAATTGGGGACACCATCTTTACCACTCGAAGGTGGACGGAGACTTTTCACATGACA
>JAOEHV020289859.1:0-11896 GCA_025447995.2 Isaurus tuberculatus | reverse complement strand
AAAAAAAAGGAGGTTTTTATCGTATTGTTACACTTTTCATTGATAAAACCAAACAAAAAAATTCTGTTGCAGTCATAAAAAAATGAGAACAGCTGTAAAAGTTTTGTGCTTTGTTACAGTTTACGGTTAAGAGTTATAATTACCTGTTGTGTTACTTTGCGTTTAATCATAGGATATAAGAAAATCGCAGGTCTTCTGACAGAGAGAAGTACGATTTTCGTCTAAAAAAATCCTAAAAAAAAAGTGTAGCAAAAGGAGAAATTACAGAAATTCAAACTCTGTTTAACTTTCGACTTTCAGGAAAAACCGAAGGTTGGTTAAACACCTGCATCATATTACAACTTCTTATGAAAATTTTGACCGTTAAATCACCAAAAAAATAAGAACATCTTGCTTTTTGTTCAGCCTCAGGTCACAAATACATGTTCTCATAAAAGAATATTAGTGTATAGAAGATGAATGAGCCCGTACACTTTGTTAATTATCTTCAGAGATGTTAAATCAACTAATTCAAACCTTCAATCATATAGTTAGCTTTGAATCCCCTGAAAGTCACGGACAAATCTGTTGTAAAGGTAACCATCATTTGTGTCCCTGTGGAGTCGAGCGTAAAAGGAGTCGTGTGAGGTCCCGAGAGTGTGGCGATTGTAGGGTCAATAGGGGCATCACCATCTTTGACTACAACTTTGTCATAATGGAACTCCGTTTGAAAATCGACGAAAATAACTCTAACATTGCATCCAGCTGGTGCTGTTATTATCCAATTACAGTTCAGACTGTTGTCGTAATTTGCTGGATAGTTTGGAGAGTTGAACATGCCAACCGTGAGCGACGCATTAAGCAAAGTAGTAACGTCTCCCCAACCTAACAAGATCAAATTCAATATATTTTTGTCAAAGTATTCATAATGAATAATAAACATGAGATGAAGTGTGTTGTAAAAAAGGCGAAAGGCTTTAACCTTTTACAAGCAACCTGACATTTTATTTTAAAATTTATTAAAAATTTTAAAAATACTTTTTAAAACCCGTTTTCGATCTATGTGATCATCGCCAGACTATGTAAAAAATGAAAGTGGCAAAGATTCGAATATAAGTGATAAGAACAACAGATCTAAAACTAGGTTGTAGGGAATAAAGTTAAAGTGCAAGCGACACCACCACATTTGACCAATTCCCAATTTTTACATTTATTAGTAGAAAAAAAGGTTTATTTTTTTATTTTTCTATTGAAAATTAATTTTGGACAGATTTTCGCATTCAAATTTATTGTCAAAAAGTCACTAGTGACCATACCCCTCTCGGTCCGTGACGTAATAAGATGACTTGCTCACTGGGGGTACACATTTTAGTAGAGTCTTCGAATACTGAGTGTGTTGTAGTTGAACTTATCGGGTTTTTAATATTTACTTTTTGAATATCCACTTTTTTATTTATGGTGCCAACTATAAAAGAGGTATCGTGAAAGCCATCTTATGACGTCACTTTTTTAGTTAGCTGTTTTCCCTCCTTCTTTGTCGCTTACTATGTCGCGGTCACACGTAACATCCTCGGATATAAAACCTGGGCGTCTTACCCAAACCAATGAGGCAAAGTCAATTTTTCGTGGTGCTTGCACTTGCAGCTTAAAAGACTTGGCTGTGGATTTTTAATTTCATAAAACCTTAACCTATCTTTGATCTGAGTGACTTTTTGTACTCAAAAACAAAAATGACTCAGCTGAAGTGCAAGAACGTGAAGGGTTTTAGTCAGTAAGAGGAAACGTATGTAGAACATTTTAAAATCTTTGTAACTGAAGAGAGAAAAAAGACAAAAGGGACAGCTTTGGAAAACATTGAAAATATTATAAATACCTCTACTATAGGAGAGTTATGAAAAAAAAACTACCATCAACCAGGGCTGGGTTGTTCAAAGACCGATTAGCACTAACCCAGGGTTAAGTTTTTAACCCATGCTTGTGTTTCTTAGAATCCATAAACTGGCTTGGCTTGGAAAGTTTGGGTTGACAAGTTATTAGTGTTGGAAATTCTGTGCAGTGATCATGAGCAACGAAAACCTTTCATTGTAAAGAAATTACTGTTTGAATTTTACCTTAACCCATGCAGGGTTAAAGTTAACAAGCTTTTGAACAACCCAGCCCAGTCCTCTAACAATCTTTTCGAAAGGTTCTAAATTAAATAATGTTCCTAAATGAAACGTGGATAAAAATGAATATTGCAAATTCACGACAAACACACTCAAACCACAGTTTTTTAAAGATAAAAACTACATTCAATGAAAAACTACCGTACCTTGTGCCGCTAGCAACGTTACTAGAAAAACTGTTACGAGAAATTTTGCTTGGTTCATTGCTTCAAATTGAAAGAGCACTTTCGGTCAAAGCTCCTTGAATTAAGAGTGTTCCAGGTATAAATTGATTTGTCTTTTATACTTGAAGCCTCTTGCAACCACGTCAATCGTTTTTTCCACCGCACTGCAACAATAAAGCAATTACCTTTGTAAATTGGCCTGACGCAAAAGCTCGCATTGATTATATATATCATACCCATTAAATCTATTGCGGGTCCAAAAGCTAATGACTTTATTGCTTGGTTGTTTGGAGCGGTTTGTAAATTACAAATACAAAAATGACGCCTAAAATAGGTAAATAGCTTTTGATACAGTTTTAAAAATAACGTGCTTTAGTGAGCTAGTCATATAAAGTTGATACTTCACATTAGTGACTAAAAATGCGACCTATGCGAGTCACACATCCATAGATTACTTGAATTAATATTGAGTAAAAACCTTTCTATATTGAGATTAGAATTAAAGATCATAATAAGAGTATTATAGTAGTCTACCTAAGATCAAAAAACTTCAATCGGACATTTTTGGAATTCGTGATTCCAGTATCTGCTGAAATAAAATAAAATTTTAGAAAAATATCTTAAATAACTTAAATTATATTACCACTTGTTAGAATATCATTACTGTTTAATGTTTTTCCATTGCAAACAATGATATAAAATTTGGTTTTATATACTTGAAAATCTGGTTGATAAAGTGAAATGAAATGGAAACTAAAGAAGAGTTGAAAGATCTTTGTTCATTACAAATGAGTTACTCGTGACTAGAATATTCATTTTGCTGAAAAATTTACATTTTAACTGTTAAAAAAATAGATTAAAAGGTTGATAGCTAATACATTGTTTTCAAAAATTTAGATAATTAACAAATAGAAAGTTTGAGGGGTGTAAAGGAATATTGTTTAAGTTCGTTTCCATAGTTTTAAATTTACAAGCTTCTGAAGTGTAATATAAGCTTGTCATAGAAAAAGTGCCTTACGCCTTGTGCCTTTCTAGTCAGCTAATCTTTAGGTTCCATTGTTATGCAGGGCTTTCATTAAGGATTTGATCAGGACGCGACGAGGAAAGCAAGGCATGAGATTTGAGGAGCAGCACTAAAGCTTATAATTATATGTTCTCTAAAATGTTGAAAGCTGCAGGGCAAAGTTGTGTTCACATGTACAGCAGCTCAATATGCCCGGACCATAATGAAACCCCTGGTTTATGGGGAAAATACTTGTACTTTATCAGTGTACACAGTCACTATAAAATGTGTAAAAGAACACTCTATTGTGAGATTGTGCAGAGATAAATAAAATGAAGACTGAAAAGCAGATTTCTTTTCAAGGAATTTCAGTTAACAGTTTTTCTTACACCCTCACTAATTTGCTTTTATCTTTTTTTAAATCACCCACCTATCTCTATCACATTTATTATTTTTTGTCCCTTATTTTGAATTTGATTTAAATATATCGTTGTATTCCTGGCATTACTTTCTGTAGACATATACATAAAAGCTGCATGTAAAAAAATTGTCTTATTAAACCTGATGAAGACTGGTATTGGCCAGTCGAAATAGTGTGAACTTTTTGTCGCATCTTTTTATTCACATTGTTTGATCAGTCTTTGCTGAATTGTTTTTTGACACGAATATTAATTTAGATATTTTAAAACTGGACGAAAAAACGCGTTAGATGTTCTTTGAGACCGTAAGGAATATACCCTTCTTCCCAAGCAACGTTTTTATTACTGCTCTTAAATCGGAAATAAGTTTCTTAAGTTTTTTATAATTTTTGACTATGCCGCTAGAAACATTTTGTTCCAGTCAATTAAATTGCCTGCGGTAAGAATTTAAAATTACTTGAAGAAAAATAGATTTAAATTTCTTAATGACAAAGACAAATTTAATAATGTTAGCTCACTTTTGTTCAATTATTGAAGATATTATTTTTTGACGCACTTGACAATTATCTGGATTAAAAGCCAGCGGGTGAAAAGATATAATTCCCGGTGATTTTTTAGACCAAGAGAATGAAAGTCATAGATCCACGCCCGCATGCCCCGAGAACTTCCGCCTAAAATCTTCAATATTTTAATAATATTAAGTTCCACATTATCTACACCAGTAAAACAATGTATTTACCATGTTTTCACTGTATGAAGTTATATATAATTGAACATTCGACGAGAAATACCATTTTTTCAATTGTAGAACGACAATCCCTGCCTTTCTCGCTGTTTTTTTTTTTTTATTTTATTCAGTGGGTTCCCTGTGGCGCAAAGTGGTGCAAAAGACTTGAGTATGGCCTTTTCATGTGGAAAAATAGTTGAGTTTCCTTGAACACAGGTACTATCAAGTTAACGTTACACCAGGAACTATGGCTGGAATGGCTGCAAGACACTTCAAAGACAAATAATGATAATGAATAAGGAAAAACAGCCTCCTGCAATTTTAAAATTTTCCGGACGCAAATCTATGATCTTCATTCTCTTGGCCTTAGACCATTACTGCTACGCATAAATTAAGAGAACCACTCGAGATACTAAACTAAAACTTGATGCGTTAACGTACACTTTACAGTCCTTTATCTTTTTTTTTTTTAGTGTTAACTAGTCTCGACGAAATTTTATTGAATATTAACTAAGAAAAAACAAATAAATAAATAAACAAACAAATAAATAAATAAATAAATAAATAAATAAATAGATAAATAAATGAATGAATGAATTCTGAAAACAAAAACGTACCTTTATTTTGAAAACTTCTGCTTCATACAAGAATAGAAAACTCTTTTACACCTGTCACTTCTTTTCTGTCGTGAAGAATTGAAGACCCGATTCTTTCTTTTCGTAGCAATCAATATATACTTCAAAGAAAATCACTGATTGACGATAGTTTTTACTCTACTCTATTTTTTCTTTACCACAAAGATGAATTTTGTTTGGGTCTTTCGAAGCGCCTGAAACGGTGTTTCGATGTCTCGTTGCTTGTTTGTAACTACCAGATATTTCCTTTTGAGAACAAGTAAAAAGAAGCCGAAATAAAAAGGTGGGAAAAGGGTGCACGCACGTACACGGGACTTTTCATGTTTCACTCACTGAAAATACGGGCATTCATAAAGCAAAACATATTTACAACATCATTTTTCAAATGCTTTATCTTTTTCAAAAATTGGAAGGAGAAATAAAGTTTGTTTGAAAATATATATTTTAGGGTTAAGAAGACCTTTATTAAAAAGCGAAATATCAAATAGCGGATAATAAAACAGATCAGGCATGCTGTTTTCAAATTTGCAGTTAGTCAGTGGTAGAGATATACGTTCTCTGGTGAAATATTGTAAGGTCTTCGTTTTCATGATTACGAAAATGAAGACCTTACTTTTACAAGAGAACGTTTATGTCCAGTAAAAATGCATGCTGAGAACGGCATGACTGATCCTGTTTTACAATTCGCTATTTGATATTTCGATTTTTGAATATAAAATATTTCCAAGTTACAATATTTCACCACAGAACATTTATCTCCACTAAGTAACTGCATGCCTAATTTGTTTTATTATTCGCTATTTGATATTTCAATTTTTAATAAAGGTCTTCTTTTTGTAGATCTTCGTTTTCGATACCCCTTTATCGAACCCCCTATAACTGTCCTTAATCACAACCACAGCCAAGAGTTTGTTTTTAAATTTCGCTTAAAACTGGTATTAAGACCTTGAAAAAGGACAACATATCAAACTTTTATAGTAGTTATTTTTAATCACGTTCACTGATCAAGAAGAGTGTAAGTAAAACCTATAAATCCAGGCCCGTACGCATGAAGGGGGTGCGTGGGGTGCGCACGCACCCCCGTCCCTCCCCCCAACGGTGGTAAAAGTCCGCAAAAGTCCACTCGATTATAAAAGTAATGAATAAAAAAGTAAAGTCTACGATGGAAAATAATCATCAAAGCATATTTAGAAGCACTTTTATTTACCTGTAAAACAATCTCAATAATAATTTAAAATAAAATCTAACTTGTCAGTCCAGCAAAAAAATACCCTAAGCCCAAAGTTATTTTTACACAAAATCATTATTTTTATGCTGTCCTGAAAATGTGAAAGTTGTGATAAAATGACGTCATGGTCCCAAAAATTTTTGTTCGCACCCCCCAGCAAAATTCCTGCGTACGGGCCTGAAATCATCCCGATTTTGTCCACCGATTCCATTAAAATTCCCGAAACCAGACTTACATATGACTGGGGTAGTAAAGTCCGAGTTTTGAAACTAAAATATTTTTATAAAATTGTTCTAATATTTGCATACGAGGACACTAGATAGAGTATAATTCACTTTGCCGATATCCTGAAAAAATAAAGAAACTACAAGAAACAAGACGCTTACACAGCGTACACTGGGTTGCCTTGCGTTTTTGCATCAATTTAGAGTTAGAGACATTAGATCAGAATGCACAAGTCAGATAAAAACTATTCGAATAACTTTCTACACTTAGATTTAAATTAACAAATATAGAACCAGCCCTTCTAAAAATAAAAAGTCATTAAATTTGAAGGTGCACTTTTATTGCTGAATTTCAAAATAAGTAACATACACTATCGTTTGCCATACTCTAAAGTACCCTCTCTTTGTCAATTAATTTGAAACTGTAATATTTATTCTTCCCAAATTGTAAAAAATTCATGAATCTTAAGTTTGAAGTTTTGAGAATTACTTTATTTCAATACCATACAATCACAGCATATATGCTTTAAACTGAATAAGTTATTGAATAATTGGCTTTAGTAACAATTGCTTTTAACAAACAAAAAGGAACAAATGTCTTCAAGCAGCGATGAAGATCCTTTAAAAACTTCTATATTCAATCACCAGATCGAACAGTGGGTTTTTTTAAGGGATTTGTTGTTAAGAAACAATTCTGCAACAAACTATTTTATCGCGCGAAGCAACCGAAATTTCGAGACAAGTCATGAGTATATAATTATTTCTTTCTCTTAGACGTAAAAGGATAAATTTTAGGAACTAAAACAGCTCAATCATCTTAAACCTTTAGGCAATTAAATACAAAATTTTAAAATTTTTGTAGAATCATTCGCCAAACAAAGCCGGCAGAGATTGTGTAAACATCAGTCTCGCATCTTTGTTTTTGATTTCGCTGCATTAAAACACAACGTGCGTTTATAAGTTTGTACAAGTTTAGAAATAATTTCTACTTTTGTTTGCAAATTCTACACAGATGATCTATCTTTTGAGACAATATTTTCATCGACAGCGCACAATTATTTTAAACACTATCTTTCCGCCAAACACAGTTCGTGGTGTAATCTTATTTCTCTTGAACAGTAGGTCTTCGAATACATTTGTTAAAAGATCCGATGCCTTGAAACGAATCGAAAAGAAGTCAATAGCTAGTCAAACGTCAATAAAATCTCGATACGAAAGAAACTTTAAGTAACAATAGCAGCAACTACAGTTTTAGTTTCGCCATATTGTTTTAGTTCCGGAAAAAAGCAACACAAATCCATATTGGATTGTTGTTTCCGTATTAGGATTCTTGTGCAAAAATTCTAATTTCTGACTAAATTATTGCCAAAAAAACCACAGGCAACCCCGTAGTAAATTAAAATCAATTTCTATATAGGCAATTCGATAAGGATTTGTATCGCATATCTATGGCTCGGTACCAGTACCTGTGGTTAACCATCCTACTTTTTGGTACGGGGTTCTTGAAGTATCATTCAAACCCTGATTTATCCTACTCCGAAGGTTTTACATTTTATAATAGTTTCGCAAAAACTTCCAAACTAACTTTTACATTAACCAAACGTAATTAATTATTCTTACGATTTAGCAACATATACAGACATGAATATCTGAGCTATTAGTCGTACTTACTTTTGTTTATAATTTTGCGTTTGTTTTTCCACAGCTCAAAGTAGGTTTGTTTCATTTTCACTTTTTTTTTATCCTTCTTCTTTCATTTCGCCCCAACTTTTCCACCATGAAATTTTCTAATCTCCAGGTCGTTTTTTCCACCTTCTCCGTGCTTCGAACTCTTGATCCTTGTAGTCTGTTAGTCTGCGCTTTAATCCCTTTTAGTATAAACCTACTCATCGACTATCTGTCGCAAATACTGCAATCTGATTGGCTACCGTACTCGCTTTCTATCAGGTGATAGATAGCGTCTGCGGGATGTAAACAAGAAAAGCGATATGTTGTTTGAATAAATTAATAATTATTTATCAAAAAAGTATCGTTGTTCTTTTGTTTCTGCTTCTGACATTTCTAGTAAAAAATTTAGAATACTCGCTCTTAATTTCTATCGATGATGGTGGTGATGATGGTGGTGATGATGAAGGTAATGATGATGATGGTGGTGATGATGATGAAGGTAATTTTAATGATGGTGGTGACGATGGTGGTGATGATGGTGGTGATGATTATGGTGGTGGTGATGATGGTGGTGATGATGGTGATAATGATGGTGGTGATGATGGTGGTGATGATGAAGGCAATGATGGTGATGATGACGAAGGTAATGATGATGGTTGTGATGTTGGTGGTGATGAAGATGGTGATGATAAAGGTAATGATGATGATGGTGGTGATGGTCATAATGGTGATGAAATGTCAAATGTCCTCATCTACCTTGCCTACCACTATGTCTAACATTTGTAATTGCATAACCACCCCCCCCCCCCACTCCTATACCATGAAATGTCAAATGTCCTCATCTACCTTGCCTACCACCTTGGCTAACATTGGTAATTGCATAACCCCCCCCTATACCATGAAATGTCAAATGTCCTTATCTATCTTGCCTACCTCTATGTCTAACATTGGTATTTGCATAACCCCCACCCTTTTCCATGAAATGTCAAATGCCCTCATCTACCCTGCCTACCACTATATCTAAATATTGTAAACAAGGTTCTTTTAACTACAGGCTTAGGTATAGGTTGCTCTTAACGTAATGTAATTTATCATTTCACACTCCTTATATTTTAAAAATACATTTACAATTTTTTCAAGTAAAACTAAAAGAAGAATGGGATGATCCGTACATGCTCCAGTCATAAATAACCATTTACCTAAATGAAATGCACTACAAAAGGGTTGACAAAAACTGTGATAAAATAATAATTCAAATTCATAATGATATGATAATTTTACAATTGAGGGGTAAATTTGTTTGCGTTTGAAAAGAAATATTATGAAACAATATATTAGAGAAATTTAACATATAATTAAAAAATAAAATCTAAAGATCTCTATATTTAAAAATATATTCAACAAGTCATTGCTATTGATATTCTAAAGCCAATGTTTGTGATATTGACTGATTGAGACATACTGAAGTTACGAAAAACAGTTCGCAATATTTATACCTTAATCTTTTCGTGTCAGCATTTGCTGTCGAATCGAATTCCTTTGTATTTTTGATGTACGCCGAATTTTACAGCTGCAGTCCAAACAGCTTTTAACCTGTTTGCGTAAACATGAAAATTTAAACCTTTGGCGCCATGTTGGACGAAAATCAAAAGAAGGACTGGGGAGGAGAGAAAAAAAGGCACCACGAGGGGGAAGTGGTAGGGGATGGGGTTACATTCTTCCCTGCCCGCTGGTGCAGCGCTTGTGAACGGAAAATACTAACTGGCTCTTTTCGATGCTATATTTAAACATTCCTACGCGCCATCATCAATATTCAAACTGTTTTATGTTTTTTGGAGACATTTTGGAAGAATATCTTGAATCTCGACTCTTTATAGTATAGATATTTTTGCTCACTGACTTAATTAAACCTGGAAAAAAAGGAGGCCTTAATATCCTTGTAGCTAAGCTCCTGTACCTAGCACTTATTTAAAGGATTGGAGAAAGTCCTGTCTCCTCATGAGTGGTCGCTATTAACACTAAGGCTTCAAAACAGGCCCCTTTTTAAACAATTGACAATTGTCCTTATACTAGTCTCTCAAGAAGTTCTACCCGAACCAATGGTACCACATCGCCTATACAAGATCCACCAGTCATACTTCTTAGAAGTCACTCACTTCTTGGCTTGATCCACCGATTGCAAGTCCTTAAAATATCCGATGAATCTTTCCGGTCAGCAAAATGTTTTCAGTCTCGCAATATCTCTGACAGGTCAAACTCATACAACAATACTCGCAAAAAATCATAGTATCTGATTTCATGTGTTAATCACTATTTACTAACAAAACTAACAAAACGTTTATTTATTGACGAAACATTTTTATTTGCGGTGGCTCATAAGGGCCAACCACATACAAAAATTTATTTGCCGTTTATCGCACGATAGCACATCGTTATCGCGCGATAATTAATTTACTAGTACTCAGACTCCTGGTTGGCCCTTAATAACCACCGCATATATTTGTCGCAAAGGACCAAAGAAAGCTTTTAGGTTTTAAAATTTAATTTCAGATTTTAAATATTGGAATTTTCGGGAATGAAAATTGAAGTGAGAAAATCACAATATTATTACATTTTTTGCTCCAAACATTTAAGGTTGCTAACCAATCTTGCACGCCATAGGCTTACTGCTAGGGTAAAGTGGTCACGTGATGAAAAGGGCCTATTACAAGCTAGATTTGTTAGCCGCTGAGTATGACAGCAACACCGACAACATTTCAAGGTACTTATCTACAGTGGACTTCATTGATTTCATTTCGATTGATGTTGGTTGCACAATCCCGGTAATGATCTTTCGTTTGACACAAACTTGGAGTCCATGAAGCTTAGAGATGTACTTGGTTTTTGTATCACTCAACTAGTCTGTAAAGTACTTAGTAAAGTTAAAAAGTACTTTTTGAAAATGTATTTGCTTGGGATAGAAACGCACAGTTCTGACCACTATAGAAGACCCTTGAAAAGAGATCTTTGTTGAGTGGCCAATCAGAATGCAGGGTCTGCAACAGTGCACTGACTAGAGCGATACTTATGGTAAATATGCCTCGTTTGTCGATTTGTCTTTTACGCAGAATCAAGGACGTGAAAGAGTGGGAAAATGAGAAAAAGAAGAAAGTCAGTGAGTGTTTTTTAAAAGTAAACAAAAATCTTTTATTCTATTTTGTTCTATTCCGTTCCGTTCCATTCTATTCTTTTTTTTCTTTTTTATTCCGACCTATTCTTTTCTTTTTTACACTATTCTTTAAAATGTTTCTGTTATATTCTATTATATGTAATTCTATCCCATCTATTGACTCGTTTCAATACTTTTCTGTTTGATGTTCCCCCATTACAACCAAATGTAAGAAACACATACTGTTTTGAATGTTTTATTGAATGCATCATATTAAAGTAGGTCTGCTTTAGATGTTTAAAATATTCGGCATGTAATTTACTTTTTCTAATATAAAAAGTAAACATTTCTTCTTTTCTCCAAAATCAATAAGTTAACAAACTTAAGTAAATAGTTTTTTAAAAAAACTATTAAATGCGTCGGCGAGTAGATACAAACTTGAAGTAGGGTTGATAAAAAAAATTATCATCGCCGTAAGAATGAAGAAGCTGACGTTTCGAGCGTGAGCCCTTCGTCAGAGCATCTGAAAAAGCTGA
>JAOEHV020289758.1:0-11897 GCA_025447995.2 Isaurus tuberculatus | reverse complement strand
AATTTGGCTGTGGGATCATCTAAAAATATTCAAACATTACCTTGCTTCTTTCGATTTCCAGCTCCTTCTCCAGTCTTGTTTTCTCATCTGTTGCGGTGTCGTTCTGGGTAAAATATATTATGCAAGTAAATAATTCAGACAGGCTAATACTAGAACAATCCAGAATAGGTTTGGTCCCCCAAAAGCAATGGGTAAAAGATGTAGATACAAAAGCGCTAAAAAGTTTATGAACAATGTTCTTTAATCAGTTAAAGAACATCGTTCACTCTTCACAAAGCCGAAAAAAAATGCATTGTAATTTTTATGTACAAGTTTTACTTATTGCAAACTCGAATTACTCTTTCTTGATCATAAGCTTAAGATACACTAGCTACAGCGATAGCAAAACTTGCTCAGAGCAGTGACTGGCGTGTAAAGTTGTTGGTAACTGGATGTCTGTCATGGTTCGTTGGGATCTCCTTCTGGTCCGCTTAGTGTGTCACTTCCAGAACTGCGGCTCAATGCAAATCCCAGCCCCTTAAATCAATAAAATTATTCTGATTTAATTATACAACTTTATAAATAACGGAACTGTCGTGCGATCCTCAAGCTAAGTTCCTGGCAATGAAAACTGCTTGAGTCTGCCCTGGTTTTAGGAAGCACTGGCTGGAAACATGCGCCTTTCCGACACTGATATTGTTTTGCACAATTGTACAGCCCGGGACTTTATCCTACCTTTCATCTACCCCCTAAAATCAAATAATCTCTTGTCATCTAAAAGCAGGGTTTAAGATAGTCCTGACCTGTAACTTGTCAAGTTCTGACGGCTTGTGTTTCTCAGCCTTCAAAGCTTTGTTCTCATTTTGCAGTCTCTCCAGCTCCTGCTTTAGTTTCTCATTGTCCTGAACCATCTGCGTAAGCTCGGGCCTTCTCTCAGCATCGACATTTATTTCGTTGGAACTTTCGGACAAGTTATGTGTCGCCGATGAATCATGTTTGAAAGCTGTAATTATAAATTTGCCAGAAGGTAAACAACTCAAAATGCATTTAATTCCAATAATATTAAAACAGACTTTCGACACGGACACCCAGTTGCTCCAGTGGTTATGATCAGATCTTAATAGTTCATATGGCCAGCCGGAATTGTCATAACTTACTATCGGTTTCCACTTAGATAGGATGAGTTTTTAAACCATGTATCTAGTTACAACCAATATCTCCTATACGTTGATTAAAGGCTTGAATATTAGCTTTGATATTTCAGACCTTTTGGAAAATCTGAGCAATAATTCATAAGCAGCAAAGTTCATTCTTAACGATGAAAGTACTCTTTGAATTTTAGAGTTTTAAAGTGATAATGTTAACTATTTTCTTAGGTTCTTGCATCCAAGGACTTAAAAGACAATCTATTGAGACAAAAATTTTGCTTTAATTCCATGGGTGACATCAATTAGGTTCTTGTAAATGAGATCAATCTTTGAAGAAAAGCTTTTCCACTCCCTCTCCTCCCCCGTTACCCAATGATCTCCTCCACCCCCTCCCCCCTTCTTTTCCGGAGGGAAGTGAGTCCCTTGATAAGTATGGTAACAGATTGTGTACAATACTTCGAACCTACCTTGTATCTCTAATTCCATGCGACTTTTTTCTTTTTTCAGCTCGTCTACGACATCCTTACATGATACAAGCTCCCGGATCAATGCTTCTAGTTTCCAGTCCTTTTCCACCAATTGGCGTTTCATATTTGTTTGTTCTTGAAGACACACGTCCTTAGTCCTCTGAACTTGTTGCTCTAATCCCGACTTCTGTTTGATCAACTCTTCTATTTCGAATCTCATCCTCTCCAACTAAAAAATATTTTGAATTTTAGCAAAGAAGAGAGTGTTTAACTGTTACAAAATATTTAGTATCAAATAAGGCCAAAAAATACTAATGGATAATTGATTTTATTCTAATTTTTGCTGGGCTTATTGTTTTACTACTAAACAACTAATTAGACAAAAGAAATGGATGAATTTAGCAAATACCTATTAAACTTTATGTGTTTAAAAAACAAACACAACTGGACATTGACCTCTCGTAGCGTGGCTACCAGAATGAAACGCAGAATTTGCAATAAAACTATCGTCAGGTGTTTCTAAAAATGTTACGCATTTTAAAAAAGGTCTAGAGTAATAGATAATCCTGATTTCTTTAATCATTACAAATAACAAGTAACATACATCAAGCGCATAATCTTTTATGTTAAACCTAAACATTTAAATTATGTTTTTATTGTGTGTTTGGTATGGTAGGAACAGACAGCCCTCTATATTGGCTTACGTCTTTAGTTAAGCATTATATTTAAGGTTAAAACAAGTGATCTCAAATACTCAATCGTATCATTTTGTAACAGTCACAGTCACTAACTGCTGTATTCTTTCTAAATGCTATTTTACTGAATAAACTATAAAGGGAACGAGCTGCACGACAATTTACGAGTCCTGGGCTAGAAGCTAAAACGAAGACGCAGAGCTGATTATAAACTCAGCTCCTCCAAGTCCAACCAGACGGATAATCCGTTTCTTGTATAACAATTGAACCATTACAACGAATATCTAGTTCACTTTGAAACCGTCTGCTGTTAGGGTGGCAAAATATATAAGTCTAGCTCGTTCAAAAGCGCAGACAATTTCCTTATCTTTGTGTCGATAGAACACTTTGAGTTATTTTCTAGCAAAATTCGAGTCTCTTTCGTGACTGATACCTACACTGCTTAATTTATGCAAATACTTTTTAAAGTTTTTTAACATAGTAAGTACAAGGAATTTTCATCACAAATTTTGTTTGTCTTCTTTGATACTTTAAATATCCGACAAAACCTTCAAGCCTTTATTGTTTAATCGAGCCGTAATCGGAATAAGCGAACAGGAAACAAGCTTTCCTCAACAAAGTTATCAGAGTAAGTAAAACGGTATTCTGACAGCGGTCTGATAACGACGGACTACATCGCCATGATTAAGACAAACATGATGACTAATAAATCAGTTCAGACAAGAATAGAGCAAAAAAAAAAAAAGAAAAAAGGAATTTATTGAAAGATACATTTGTAAATTTGTGTTCTTATAAACAAAATTAAGTTTATTTTTTCTATCTCATTACGGCTTATTGGCTTGGCTGATAATCTATGACGATTTGCTATTATTCTAAAACCGAGATGGAGTTTCTTTGTACAAAAGATTGCTTTACCAATGTACTGTAGTGTTATTTGCGGCGAAAATAATGACAAAAAGTTTGCCAATCAAAGCCATGGCTTACACTGATCACTTCCTTAACACCATTTCTTGATAAAAGTGCTTTAAAACATTGGAAAATAGACGGAATGATAACAGCACATTGCGAAAGCATGCAAAACATTGAAAACGAACTGCAAAATGCAATCTATATGCAACAAATGCATTAAACACTAAGAGTTTAATCAATTTGTAAATACTTGGAAAGTTGTTTTAAACAGCTATTAAGTTTACAGCAATAAATTGAACCATTTTGTTGCTGATCTACTCTGATTTAAAGCTAAACAGTAATTTTAATTTATTGTTAAATAATTATGATGTGTTACCCGAGCTTAAACTCTTTAGATCTCACCTCAGCTCTGTGGTTGTTTTTTGTCCGTTCTAGTTTCTCTTTGCATTCTCTAAGAGGGTCCTGGAATTCTGTACAACTGTCCGTGTTGCTTAAAACCAGCTCATTCTGGCTTAAATCAGTCGTTTTTTCGGGCGAACTCAACTCTGGCGCAGTGATAACGTCTTTTGTGTTTGGCGAGTCAGTCTCTGCAACCGGGCTCGTAACGACTTCAGGACCGCAAGATTGTTGATTTGTTTCTTCAGACATCTTGTAAAACTTAAATAGTTCTCTCGAATATTTTTTATGAGAAACTCAGCTCAAATTAAAAAAAAACAGCTACTTAAACCCATTGTGTAAAACATGTTTTGCTATGCTCCAAACGCCCTTAACTGCCCTGAGAATTCCTTTGTTTTTTGACTAACACTTGAGACTTTTGTCTTTTGTTCGGTGTCTTTGCTATGGTTAGGCTGAATAGCTTAATGTATTGTCTTATGAAACACAATTACTGGCTTGAATATAATTACTTGAACTGAAGTACAATAGCAGCAGAAATGCAAATGAAATGCTTGCACATGTTTTACTTACAATACAAAATTGAGCAAAACGAGTGGAATCATTTCTACCTTTGCGCTTACCCTTTACATAAATGACTATCTAAAAACTTTGTTAGCCATATTTAATTATTATATTAGTCTTATTTCGAGGGAGCTCATTTGCTATAAGTCTTCTGGTTTTTCCTTGAGCTTCCCTGTCATTAATTTAGTTAGCTTTATCTTTTGTAAATAATAATGTAAAATCTAATGCAAAAATAAATGAATGAATGAATGAATGAATGAATGAATGAATGAATGAATGAATGAATGAATGAATGAATGAAAGGCTTTATGTTCTTAAGAGGGCCCTAAATATAGTTACCAGTATTAAGTGTATTTTCTTATAGCTTTTATTGTCTAACGATACACATACCATTTGATATGCACACGTACACGTAACTACAGTCGACTCCCAAAAACTCGAACCCTCGCTAGGGGGCCACGCAAAATTTATTGTACCTCCAGGCCGGAGCAAAATCATTTTGAAATTTAAAAAAAGTGTGAACCACGCTTCAGTTGATATGATAAAAAAAAACCTTTGGCCCCGCCTGAGCTACACTCAAAAAAATGTTTCTGCCCCGCCACATTCAGCGTGTTGGATAAAGCTGTTTTGTAACCACACAGGAATCTGTACATTGCAATTGTGTAGGATGAGACTGGGTCAGAAGAGGCCATTGGCTCACCTAAGAAATTTAACATTCTTAACCAAGAAATGCACGAGCCCCGCCTCTAACACACAGGCAAAAAGTATTTATGCCCCGTTTCAATATTGCTCAGAAAAAGTGTGTGCCCCGTGCTATTCTGCTCCAGCCCTGTAAAAAGGTGAATTTTGTATGGTCTCTTAGCAGAAACTCGCGCTAATTCACACCAAAATTGATTTCCCTCAACTTCTCTCAAATCATTTTCTATATAATTTTAGCCTTGATAGCTTGAACCGTGTCTGTTACTATCTGCGTTGTTCTCTTTGGAATTTACCATGTTTGCAGTACGGGTCTTTCTTGTTTTTACGCTCTGGTTTTTACAGTAATGATTGAGAAATTACTGTATTGTTCCAATTTTACTTGACTTCTCTAATCTTACTGTTATCAAGATGTGCTCTGTATGAGAAGAGAAACTGTAAATTCTAGTTTTTCTTTATTTCTGAGCGTTAGTTTTCAGCACCCGATAACTTGAACTTTTTTGAAAATTTGAGTTATCAGGAGTTGTCTGTACAAACTTTATTTGTAACACTCATATTTTAGTTGCTCACACTATTGACTATAGTCCATGTTATATTGACAATTATTAACATTGAAAAATTATTTTTGTAATTCCTGCTGTTACAAAATAAGATATTCTTCGCACTTTCTAGTCCCAGATTTGTTCTTAGATTCTTTGTAAACTGTGCGCATTTTTCAGCCTTACGAACCTAAAAAAGTCTCATATAACAATTAGCGTTAAAATGATAAAACTGAGATAGTAAGTTTTTAGATCACTTATTTAACTTAACTGGAATCCTAAGCTTCTTTTTAATTTTTACTGCAAGAAAATTACGCTCTTAATGTTCTCTTTGGAAAAAGTTTAATTTCTGATGCTAGTAAATCTCTGGTATACCAGTTGGTGACCTCAGATTATCTCGTAGTTTAAATCAAGTAAAACTTTCATTATTTGAGTAGCTAATTTAAAGATTTAACATCCTCCTTGACGGAGTGCCCCAGGGCATTGTGGGTTTAGTGTTCAATTACAACAACATATGGTCGCTATACCGTTATATGGCCCGGTAATATTTTTTTATAACCCGCCAACTGCTTTCTGTCTTTTTCTTAAACTGCAAGAAAAAGAGTACAAACGCTTGAATATATTAATAATGGCACCTTGATATACACACATCAACAAAAGATAATACCAGTCACATTTAATCATATATTGTAAAGAAGAAAAAAGATAAAAAGCGTTTTAAAATGAAAATAAATCATTCGGTTTGACTTATTTTAACTTTGCTGCGCACTCATAATTGGAAATGTGATTACAGATTTACTGCTTAACCAAATCTGTCTTGTAATTATATTAATTTTACTTACTGAATAATGTTTCTATGGAGAAACATTTTAAATCCGAAAAGTTGAAGGAGATATAAATGCATTTCTTTTCTTCTTATGACCAAATAAAAATGTTAATAGAGTAATTGCACTCGGTGAAAAGCGCAGTAAAAACAAATTAAAAGCATTCATTAAAACATTTAATTTTTGAAACACCTTCTGGATTATTAAGTAGGTGTCTTTTTTAATTTTTAATTTTCTTTTGTCACACCTTTTGAATTGATTTTAGTGTGAAACTCACTGTTTTTTTTCTCTAATCTTTGTAGTTTCAAAGCTGCTAAATACAATTCAAATTATGCCACTCTCTGACTGAATGCTTTAAATAAATAAAAGAACAGTGAGTTAATTGTTACAAAATGCTTCAACTACCCGAATTATTGCCAAAGAATTTTGTTTTAAAAGAATCCATGGTTCTGTTATTAGATATCTTCTTTTTTGGGAGGGGGTCTGATGACTGCTACAAGGATATTACAAATATTTACAGGGTGTGTAATTTTGCACGAATCTTGCCTTTATCTCAGGGAATACTGATATTCCCGGTAATCTATGGTCGTTAGCGGGCAATTTCCTCGCCTTATGGTTTGCTAATTGAATTGTAAAAGACCTACTCATCTTAGTAAGAAGAAATCAACCAGATTTTATTCCCCCGCCGCAAACACAATAATGACAGATCGCAATCAGAAATCACATTAAAAAAATAAATAAACACAACTTTAATCCACACACTGTTATGTCCCTTAATTCTTTTAATATTTTGCTTTTCACTCAAAGCTAAACATCAAAATACTTTCATCTTTAAGTTCACTGTGGGGACTTGATATGATGTTATATTTCCAAATGAAAAAAAAATTAACTCACGACAGGTTTGTTTAGCTAACTGGAAAACCATGTGCGACTCTCTATACACTGATGGCTCTCGCGGTAACACTACTCGCACAAAGACACAACTGAACTCGGGGTTGGTTTCAAAGGCGAAGCACATTTGATCTTTGGTCGTGTTATGTTTTATTTGGAGACAAAGGACCGTAATAAAGCGCTGGCACCTATTGTAACTTGTATTCGATTTCAGAACACAATCAACCATTCGAATTTTGAGTTGTGACAGATGTCAGTTGTATTAAAAAAAAGAAGACTTAGTCATTATTATGAGGAAAATATCAATGGCGGTTACAAATCTGCTCTCCTACAGCGAGAATTGTTTTGAATAACAGGAGTCTACTTAAATTTCCAGTTTTAATTTTCTTTAGTTTTACTTTCATAAAAATTGAAACTGAAAGTGTTAGATTAAATTAACAATATAATTACATTCATTTTCTACTAGCTAAGTTTTTAAAGAGTTATGGTGTTTACTTAAGTCGTAAACGCTGTTTTAAAAGAATTTGTGAAGATCCCTAAGATTTTTATAAACTATTCTTTAAACTTTTCGTTTTTTATACTTGTATGTTGTTCGACTTTGGTCAGGTAGCTTTACTACTCCAGAGATTCAGTAATCAAATAGAAGAAAAGAACGACCTCATTCGGTCAATAAAAACCAATTTCACAATAATAAGCCACTTGATCTTTAGTTCAGCCAATAAAGGGCAAGAAAATTGCGAGATTGAATGAGATTTAGATTTTCTGTCAAATGAAACCACGTACGTTTTAAACTGTTTTCATCAGTAATTGATTATTAGTTTTACTTTCTTATTAATCAATCTTCAAAATTATTTTCTTTCCAGAAGGAAATTTTAAATAAACTGTTTTAGTTTGTTATGCTTTTTTAAATCTTTTGTAAGAAGCGAAACCTTAGAATAAATGTCTTCAAAATTTACCCAAGATGTTGTTTGACTTATGTATAAGGAGCGGATTCATTTCAAACTGCAATGGAAAAAATATATTAAAAACGTTTTATACCGTTAGAATTTTTAAAACAAATTTCCTTCCGTACACTGAAAATAACACAGCATAACGAAACCACCAATAAATGACAAGAAACTAGAAATATTTCTTCAAAATTTTCTTCCGTCTAAATACATTAAAAATAAATTTTATCATATTTTACTTAGCTCTTAAACAAATGACTTTAAATCATATCAACTTCTAACAGGCCGCGTCAGCCAAAATTGCCAAATCGAGTGGCCAAACTATTCTATGTCTTGTTGTTATTGAAAATTAGCAACTATTAATTGTCTCCTTGGAATTATATTACCCCAATTACCAGCACATACATTAATTACAAGAGATTCGTGTATTTTTTGATCTCAAAAAGTCATTACCGATTTTATTGAAAGTTCTTGTTGTTATAGCTACTGGAAATATCTTGTGCTCTGTCATGTTTAAAGACAGTTTTATGATAAAGTACCTTAGAAAAGAAGAAAAGAGCAAAGCTGTACCCTGTTAACTGCTCTTTTAGACGGCTAGAAAGCAAACATGTCATCGTAAAATCAACCATAAAAGCTGATTAGCACATCGGCTTCACACGCCAGATGTTTGATAAAATCTGCTCGGAGCAAAACGACAGTTGTACTATTTAAAAGTGGGACACTTTTGTTTTCATCTTTGCGTAAATACTATCCTAAGTCCTCCTCTAAAATTACCTTTAAACAATAAAATGAGTATAATGAAAATAATATCCGGTACACATAAATCACTCACTGGTTTTTTGACGTTATGTTTCTTAAGAGCTGTGAACCGGCCAAACCCAAGTCACTTTATCCCAAATAGCCAACTGGTAAAGACGAGTATACAGTCTTGGATAGTAGACAGTGAAAGCTTGGCACAAATGCAGGCTCCGGCTAAAACCTTTCACGGTTATTACCTCATTCCTTGCTTTACTGACAAATGTTGCACAACCTTGCAAGACGTTGCTGCAAGTCTTGACCAAAAACCGAAAAAGTCGTTCACCATTGAGTCTCTACTTTCACGGCCAGGCTGCTCAAGTGTTTCTTCAAACAGCGAAGAACTAACGTCGAGAACTTTTCCAGTAGCAAGCAAGCCCTTATTCTCCCCACGGGCAGCCATGATACCTCATAACTTGACAAGAATGAAGACAACCCATCCATATATAGACCTTCATCAAGCACGCTCCGCCGCTACATTTCGCGCAATCGGTATAGAAAAAGTTATGTTTTGCTTGTTTAACAAAGAATAGAACGTTTAGTTTCTTCTTTGATAGTTTTAACATTTTTAGCATCCTTTCTCAGTTTGAATAAATTTATATTCCATTGTATTTTGTATTCTTAGTCATCTGGTATATTTGCTACTCCTGAGGGGCCAAATGCGTTAACTATTGAATAGGAGCAATTTGTGTTTTCAGCTTTTTTACAAAGCCTCAAATAATTTTCACGTGTTTTTTGTATTAGCCTAACTTTTAAACCTGAATTGTAATTTGTAATTTTTAGTGTAGTAGATTATAAATTACAAGCCAGAAGTGTTAGGCCCCGCAACTAAACATTGTCGTATTTATAGAGCTTGGACAATTCTTTTGTCCTGAAACTGTTATGTTAACTCAAGCACAAAACTGTTTTTGCTAAATTCATTTTTTTTTACTTCAGTTGCAGACACACACTCGCAGGCAACAAGGCGACAATCAAACAGCCGCAACGAGAAACCCAAGCGAATTCGTACTGTGTTCACACCAGAACAACTTGATAGACTGGAGCGAGAGTTCAATCATCAACAGTACATGGTAGGAACAGAACGTTTCTATCTCGCTTCCGAACTTGGACTCACAGAAACTCAGGTGAAAGTTTGGTTTCAGAACAGAAGGATTAAATGGAGAAAACAAAACCTTGAATCGATTGAAAGAGTGAGAGACTTAACTTCTGAATAACTCGAGTCAAGGCCAGTAACTGTTTTTGAAGCAAATGTTGCCGTTCGTTAAAGATGGTTAGGAATTATTTTTTAAAAAGCAGTGCTAAATGCTTAGGTTGATAAAATTCAGTTGAGTTGTTTTTAAAGTATTAAAGTAAACTGTTTCACAAAAAAGGAGGCAACGTCAAATTCGTAAGGGATGTCCCAATATATTAATAACAACATCTAATATACACGAGAAAGTGCCGCAAGAACACAAAGGATGACAAATTCTTTAAAGCATGTAGATATATATATATATATATATAAAAAATGGCTAATTTAGCGACTGAAGATAATTTCTTCTATAAACTGTTTTCCAAGAACAGTGAGGGTTCCATCTTAAAAATAAAGGGAAAAAATTTCTTTCGCGTAATGACTACCTGCATGTGTACTATGACGAAATAAAATACTAGAATTTGCCGATTTGAAATCTAGAGTGCTCTTATAAAGTTGCATGGTTTTTATAAAATATATCTCGGGAAAAAAGAAGTACATTATGTTTGGTTTGAAGATGAAAATCGCTGCCGATCACCTATCTCGTTGACAAGCCTTTTAGTTTTATCTACGTTCAGTATTTTCACAATCCTATGAAATAAGGCTATCGCTCGAAATGACAGCTTCTTATATTACGGCGATGCTACAACATTTTAACATTCAAAATACACGTTTTAAACACAAGCTAAAACCCAAACAATAATCAACCAACTATCAACAATCTAATCATCCAAAAAGACTCGGGAGAAGGGGAAAAAGGTACCCCACGGGGAAAGTTTTCATTTCTGCTTTCTCTCAAGTGTTCTTTTGTACTCATCCAGTATGGCGGCTTATTTTGCTCCTCATTGCATTACCGCTAGCTACGCGACCGTAAAAAGTTCCAAAGCAAACTACGATGTTAGAGATTTTCGCTGGTTAAATCTATTGGAAATAAAATTGTCACTGTGCTTAAATGTTCGGAACTTGGTGAATCGCTTGTATTCCAACCTTAAATTGTGGCTGGTTTTCTGCTCCTTGTCTTTCAATCATGTCTAGATCTTTTATTCCTTCTCCTTCCATTTAAAGCTGGCTTTCACCGCATAGTCATACCTATCAAACGGGTGGTATCAGAATTATCTTGCGGACCGTAGGATTTCACGGAAACACTTCAAATGAAAGCCCCATACGACAGTAATTCCCTGCAACACAGTAGCATGCTACGTCGATTGAAAATTTTCAGTGGCTCTCTTTGAAGTGTTCATTGTCGCTTCCAGCGAACGCTTTGGTCCGAATGTGAACACTAAGAAGACAAAGGCAATGGCCATTTCGAAGTCGGTTGTTCCACTACCATGCAAACTATACCATGGCAACACGACCACTAACAAAGCTCAATCAACAAATGTTGATGCAAAACGCATGGTGGGATTTGCAGATTATGAAACGCAAAAAAGGGTAATATTTGTGTGATGTGGCTTGAATGATAATCACAAACTTTATTACCAGCGTCATAGTATCAAGTACTTGCAAACACTAATAGGGCACTGAAAGCTTGGCTTAAAACGGCCAAAAGAGCTGTCCATGGGCTTAGCGGCTCAATTTTATTTATGGTTAATTAAAGGAGTAATGCCCGCTGCAAACATGGCCTTATTGTTTATATTAGTGGCTGAAAGTACTTGATTCTACCTTGTAATGTAATACCACTACTTGTGTTTTTTGTTATAATTGAACGGGTCAAATAAGAATTCCAATAATGGAAACTAGTCTTTCATAGGGCAGAATGCTATTGTCTTTTTGGACATCGATGTGAACTTATTTGAATATCAATAGCACATTTTTACGC
>JAOEHV020289655.1:0-11899 GCA_025447995.2 Isaurus tuberculatus | reverse complement strand
GTAGTTTTTAATGGAGAAATAAACACATGCAGTAAATTCAAATCGTTTCACACAGAAACCAACTGATTGAATGCACATTTCTTCTAAATAGAGTTTCTGAAAAACGATAAATTTAATTTATGCAGAAACGTACGGTTTAGTTTATTTGGCCACAAATTAGTTAGAAATTGGAATTCTTGCACAGAAACCCTAATATGGCAACAACTAACAAAAAATGAAGGATTTAAGTTACTTTTTCACGTTATGGCGAAAACTATAGCTGTTCCTTAAACGTCTTTGATTTGAAGTCTAAAAATTGTATTTAATTTTGTAGATGTTAGGACGACCATCTTGTACCTGCCTTGTGGGTCTATTCTAGTCCTTGCCACTACTTTAATTTTATGATTGTAGAAAATCTTAGCGCCGCTTATATATTATGATTTGTGCATGGCTAAATCATTAAATTGAAACTGTGTTTTTACAACAGTATTTATTCTATTTTTTGTTCAAGCCGGCAGTACTTACATCAACAAAGCACTTGTAGCGGCTGATCACACTTTATTTGAAAGAAACCCAAACGTCGGGAACCGAGTTTTGTTTGTTCTTACTGATGGACATCAAACAACCCACGGGCGATCCACAGATACATTAAAAGAAGAGATACTCAAATACGCTGGGTATGATTGTTATTTTTATTGTTTTTTTAAACAATATTTTTTTTAAAGACAGTATGATATTAACCAAGATTCGTTCAATATCAAGTGCCCGAATTTCCAAAATTTTTGCAAAACTTTTAAACTTCTTAACTAATATAGATCTAAGTAAACACACAACACTTCTAAGTTTGACAAACATGTTTCGACACTTCTAGTGTCATCTTCAGTATTAACAAAGAAATGAAAATCACTCAATATAAATACTAAAATGGAATAAGTAAATTACACTGACAATAGTGTATCTTACAAAGGAATGAAAATAGCTCAAAAAATTACTGAAATATTTCATTATCAACAACAACAAAACTTTATTAATAAACAAATAAGTCTACAAAAGTATTGCCCGCAGCTAGCAAGGCTATCCAAGGCGGGACAATGCGTGCAAATATAAGAAATAAAGCTAAGGCTATTAACTAAGGAAAGTTTACAGTTTGTAAATAAATGAAATAAAAGTTGTAATGTGGATGAGGACTAGATAACAGAATAAAGGAAAAAGAATTAAATAAATAAATTGTAAAAGTAGAAAATAATAAACAAGAATTTATTTTTCGATATTTTTGGCTAATTTTACCTTTTTAATCAATATCATACAGAGAAATGAACCTCTCCCTCAGACCGCTGGTACATTTTGAACAATGAACACAAAGACATGATTAAAACACAAAACACTTAAGTCAAAAGGCGGGCATGTGCAGTTCAATTTTTTATTTTGAAAGTATTGATTACAAATCACATTGTCGTTATGCTGAAAGACTTCTAAATGAAAAAAAGGAGGCTTCGTACAAACAAGTGGGCTGCCAAAAAATAAATAAATAAATAAAATAAATAAAAGTTTTTTTTAAAAGAAATATAAAAACGCGACTGTTAGCAACATACTACGGGTCTTCCACCCACCAGCTAACATAAAGCAAAAGCATGTGGAAGAATGACTTAAAAAGTCCATAGGTCTGAAGTCCGTACTGAAGGCTCGGCCATCGTAACTATGACACTAACAATCGTTTAATCCTTTTTTTGTGTACATTTTTAACCCAACGTGTATCAACGCTTTGAGGTGTAGGTTTTCTTTTATGTATGTTGTTTTAGTATTGTGTTTGGGTCCCTTCTCGGCAATCGTACATTTCAAGGTCGTGGGAAATTTCCGAAATTTATTTTTGACTTCCAAAACTTTGCAAGACTTTTTTAAATGCATAAGAGCCGTACGCAAGCTATAAGTTATCAATCTTCTATGTTTATTTCACTATTATTTTAATATTTTATTTTAACCTTATCGTATGTTTTAATTTTTTCTTAGAACCAATTGTTATGCACATTCATAACATCCACATGTTAAAATGCGCAATGTTCGAAATTAATTTATTGTTATTAATATTGTCATTATCAGAGAACTGGTCCTTTATCCTGCGCGTATCGTCGTCGTTGCACTTGGGAGTAACCCTAACTACGGTTACCTTAAAGTAATTGAGCCAGACGAAAAGGAAATTATATGGTTGAGAAGTTCGTCTGACATTACCGACATTGTTGGACAGTTGTATCGTCAAGCATGCAAAAAGAAACAACCAGCATGTAAGTTTTTCTAGATAAGAAACATTTCTTTAATTTTAGAAATTTCATTGTTTCTGCCAGTGGTCGCCAGCAGTAATTCGCCCCTTGTAAGGGGCAGACCATTTCGTTTTTGAGAGGGGGTGGGTGACTTTGAAAAAACATTTCCTGCAAGCTTCATTTTGCTTGCAAAGCAAAAAAACATATTCTGTATGGCAGTAGAAGGGGAAAAAAATCCTGCCCACTCCATGGACGAGAAAAAAAATCTTGCGGAAAAAAATCACCCATCCCCCCTCAAAAGTCAAATGGTCGGCCCCTAAAGGAATATGGGATCCTGGATCCAACGATATTTTTGTTTTCTTTAGTCTGCCGGACTCCCTGAAATTCTTTAAGTATATTTTAAAAAATGTAACCTATATAATTGCATATTAGCAAACATTTAAAATACCGGATCTAGATATAATGAAATAATGAAAACAAAATATATCTGTTCGAGATCTAAAAAAATTTTTTTTTGAAAGTCCACAAGCTTTCGACTCTGTCTCGGAGACTTTGTCAAGTGATGTCACGCTTGATGGAGATTCGTAAACCGCTTTACCGACTGGCGCCGCCGCTCAACAGGGACAGCTGTACTGTCGCGCTTTGTAATAATCGTCGCACTTTGTAATACTTGTCGCACTTTGTAATAAATTCATCACACTTTGTAATACCTGTGGCACTCTCTGTCGCACTTTGTAATAAAAAAGCTGTCGCACTTGGTAATGCAAAAAAGCTATCACACTTTGTAATAACTTTATTAAAAGGTATCGACTAAGTGAATTTTATTAATCAATCAGTATTCAGGTCATTTTTGTAAGCATAATTTGCAACCAAATAGTATATAAAGTAGCCGTAGTGATAAACTTAGCTTTGCACAATAATTTTAGGTTGTTTATTCCGGAAAACTCAAATTCGATTAACTCAAGCTCCTCATTAGCCGCAACGAGTATATTCAGTTTGTTTTAACTCGAACTCTAGGTGAGTTTTTTCTAGATTTAGATAAACAAACTTCACAATGCAGTTACAATACCGTAAATACGGTATTTTTGGCAAGTCGAAAGCTCGTATTTACATCATGAGAACGACGTTTAAACTATTTCTCGGTTTATACAAGTCCTTTTTAAAAGACTTATACATAAAAATGTTCAATAAATTTCGTTTGTCAACACTGATCATGCTTGGCTGAGTCGTTTTGTAAAACATAAAGACATTTTATAATTTTAAACCAGATGATCTAAGGTATCCACCTCAATTGTTCAAACATTATAAACAATAAAAGCACTTCACACGTTTTTTTTTGTTTAATAAGCAACCCCATTTTTTACTTCAGCCTCATACAAGTTTCTAAGTGTGATTGCAGTTTTCAGTCTAAAAGTTGCTTAGAGGTTGCTATAAAGGATATATATCATTATGTGGTCAGCCTAATTAGTTAACGTATGTAAAGTGTGCACTTTTGTTGCTTCCCAGTTTTAATAAGATATAACACAAAATCTAATTTTCAGATTTTTTTTTAAATTTTAATCACGATAAAGCAAGAAAATAGCACGTTGAATCACAACAAAGAGGAAAAATTAGGTCGAAACCCAAATAAACGACTTACATTTTTAGTTTGAAATGAAGATCAAATAAATTAATCCATCCATTGATGTCTTCACCAGCTAGAGTAGACTAACTAAAGCTATGATTTAAATTTAAAAAGTTGCCATCGGTAAAGGCCATTTTCAGCCTCAGTTGCTTCACAAGTGAATTTCAGCCTCAGGGGTTGCTAAGTAGGTTGCTTAGTTTTTGGCCCAATTTCAGCGTCAGAGCTAAGCACCTGAACAGACAAAGACTCGATTCAGTTTAACAAATTATGCACAGTGAATTATAAAACTTCTAGTACTGAACAAAACAAATCATAATTCTATAAAACCTTGGATTTTAAGGGCAAGGCATGATGAGCAGAAACATTTGAGGCTGAAACTAAAAAAAAAATTTAAGGACATTCATGCAGCCTCGGCCCAAAAATTAGACGTTCTTATAAAAAATGAATATATTAACAAAATGAAACCAAACATTGACTTCGCTTATCTGGAAATCCCGTTAATTCACTCACTTCTAGTGGGAGTTCGAGTTAAAGGGGATCCTACTATATATAGTAACTCTGTAAATTTGGTTACTTTTACAAAGGATGGTTTATGAGAAACCGAAACATGTTTGCGAAATTTGAAAGTTTGGTCCTTTGCTTCAAACAAATCTCTAATACTTAAAGTTAAAGGTAGAATAAAGCTTTGTCCTTGGTTCCCTCTCAAATTTTCTGATCTTCCTCCCCCCTGTTTACCGTATTTTTATCTGTCAACCCTTTCTTCTCCACAGATAACAAAAAGTGTTCCAAAAAGATTGACTTGGGATTCGCTCTTGACGCATCTGGCAGTATTGGAAGGAGGTTATATGAAAATGTTAAGAACTTCTCCACTGATCTTCTGAGCAATCTTGAGCTTTCTCCAACCGAAACCCACGCAGGAGTTATCGTGTACAGCACAACTCCGAATCTGGTGATCAAATTGAACGAAATTTACGACTTGGAGACATTCAAATACCAACTATCAAAAAGGACGCCATATCCTAAGCGTCCTGATAGAGTCAAGGGAGATTGGATGAATGGGTATGTTCAGTTAATCTTTGCTCCATATCCATTGAACAGTTTCTCAAGGTTGCGTTCGATTGACCCTATTCCGGAATAAGAATATATTCCGGATTATTCAAGAATAGCCATTCCCAGCTTAAGTCAATAAAACGAGTATTCTTTTTGCAGAATAATGGCCCACAATAGAAATAAGGAAATTAATTCAAAGGTTTCTTTTTGAGAGAAAAATCTGTTTTTTCGCTACAGCTGGCCGCAATGTTTGTTTGTTGTTTCAAAAAGGTCGCGATGTTTGACGAGTGACGTCATTATCCCGGTTTATTCCAAGCATTCTGCCCAAGGGAGTATTGTATAGTATTATGCTGTTAATAAACTTCGAGTTGTGTTGAACGACATTATTTTGTATTGTGAAAATCGCATCCCATTGTAAAAATGACTGCGATAGAGCCTCAAAAGCACGTTTTTGGCCACTTTGTTAAGATCATTTTTAGTTTTTCGATAATAAGGTATTGTAATTTAATAAACGGAATTTTCTTCTAATATGCTGTTTTGAAAGAGTAAAAGAGTAAAATTTATTATTGCTTTTTGCTCTAAGTAGTAATTACATTAGACGTATTGCCAAATGTTGGTTTCGCTACATGCCGCCGGCTTGTAGGAATGTCTCAAGAGATTAGAGTAACACGCCGCAAGTTCACCAAATGATAGATCATTACGTTGAACATCTTTTCATTTCTCAACGTTGAGTTCCTTAGGCCACGCGTTATTTTTTAACTAGATTTCTCTGTTCAAGTTACGGTCTTTTTCAACATAATTTGGTAACTTCCGAAGCACTTAAATTTTAAATTTCAGCTAGCTAACTTGATTGTATGTTTAATTTTATTCCTGATCCCAACTAATTACCCGCTTATAATCTAGCTATAAAGATTAAAGTTAACTTAGTTTGAAATACTGAAAGTGACTTACAGTGATAACGACATGGCTATAATTAAAATAATAATGATGATGATGATAAAAAAATGATGACTATGATAGCAGTGGTGATGATGACGATGATGATGATGGCCGATACAATGACGATAGAAATAATAATGTAAAAAGTGGGCATAATTATTTTGATGTTGCTTATGATAATTATCGTGTAATGTAATGAAAATAACATCATTACTAATTAGTGTCTTCCCGATATCCTCCCTAAAACAACAGTGAAAGAGCTACTATTAAATTTTGAACAAATGCAAAAAATCTTAATCTTTTGAAACGAAAATTATTATTCAGCTAAAGACGATAAAAAGACACTCATACGAGAGCAAACTTGGTGTCACATAGAAAAATAATGTACGCAAAAACTGTGAAACTAAATTCTCAAATATTGTTCGACAGGTACACGCGTATTGACGAGGCCCTAATTATGGCAAAGAATGATCTCTTTAGTAAGGAGAACGGAGATAGACCTGATGTACGCAACGCGCTTGTCGTCTTAACAGATGGAAAGCAAAACCCTGCGGCAAATCATTCCCTGGATTACTACTCAAAGCCTTTGAAGGACGCAAAAGTTGACGTCATGGCTGTTGGGTTTGGAAGAGCCGTTAAAAGCGAACTGGAAAAAATAGCTTCAAAACCTGAAAATGTGTTGCTTTACAAAGGAGGCGTCGAAGTTCTAAAGAAAGCAGTTGATGACATTATCGAGAAGATTTGTAATTGTAAGTGTATTTCATCTAAAAGAACATACATTAGATCATACAGTTGTTGGTTGGTTTTTAAAAGAAAAATTAATAAAAAAAAACTAAAAGATTTAATTTTTCGGGTTGGAACAAAAAAACTATTGCTTCAATTCAATGGTTTTATTTTGTTTTATTTAATGTTTTTTATGAAATCATCTCTGTTAGATTTAAGTGGGAATGAAAGCAGCAGATGATGGTAAATTTGTCTGCGTTCCAAAAGAGAAAATTTAAGATCCTGGCAAGCTTTGATTATTTGTGTCATGTTTAATTCTTTTCCGCCAAGATACCTCAACTTTCCATCCGTACGAGTACCAGCTTCTGCTAGAGGTATTTCGTGATAGATTAGAATCAGTTTAGTAGTGGTAATTAAAAACTTTCATCACCTGACAATGCAGAAATCGGAGATAAGAACCATACAGGATCACGGGCTACCAACATCGCCTTACTGCCGATTATTGGTGGTTGCAAGTAGCTATGGTTCAACCTTACCAAAAATGACTTCGACGTTAGTTAGTAGACATTATGCAGTTCCAAAGTGACAGAAGCCTGAAAAAATTTCAAAGTACAACGAAATTCTAACCCGCTTCCCCTAAGAAATACGTACAGCGCTCTAACCAATTGAGCTATAAATCCAAACCCAATTCAAATCAGTTTCAGTGGGTCAATTACGTCCCTTAAAAATGTACAAGGATAATTGATTGTGTTAGTTGCCTGGTTATTAACGAATACGTTATAAAAGATCCTATTTGTTACACACGCAATTTTAGTAATTACAAAAGAGAATTTGAAATATCAAGCACTACGCGGAAATTGGTTCTGTTAAAAGTAATGAAATCTTGTTTGAATTCCTTTTTAATTATCTTTGTTAGATTGCCAGAAAAAAGTCAACCTGGGTTTTGTTCTGGACGCTTCGACAACAACGAAAAATAAGTTTGATGAGCAAAAGAGCTTGGTGAAGAGCGTTGTAGAAGGTTTTTCTTTGGGAGAATATGGATCACAGACCACGTTAATTACGTAAGTAGCTGACGTCATTGAGCATACACTGAATGCATGATAATGCACCTATCAGTTTTAAGCGTGAGGGGGTAGGGGAGGGGTAGCAAATATGGGCAATTTGACATGTTATGAGTTTTAAAATCCCAACTATAGGAACAGAAACATTTGTTCCCCTACCCAAAAGTCCATATCTTTAAAGTCATAGTTTTTTTTTCTTTTTTTTTCCTGACCTTTTATTGACCGACATGGTTTTTAGTGCTGTATGACACTCGTGCAATGTAATTGCGCCTTCACAAGATTTATTCTGAATTTCAGAAAGCTAAGGCCTTCGATTATTAAAGAAGGACGAAGCCTGTTTCTCGTCGAAAGATGTTTCTTTTGTAGTATAGAGGGAATAATAAAAGCGCCTTTGCTGTTCTATAATCTCTTCTTGGCTGGTGATTTCTTATTATCTTCCAAAATCAATTTAACCACGACCTTGTTAGTGTAATTGCCTCTTTAAAGACATATTTTACTTCTCCTTACAATATTAGCAAAACTTAATCAGTGCACAGAATGAAAACTTTCATATATACATTTGTATGGACTAAAGAATACTTAATAACTAATTTTTAGCCGTATTTTGAAACCTTTTGAAACTTTGGATACAAGGCTTCTCCATTTTTCCCCCTTTTCACCCCACCCTCGGGAAAATTTATCCCTCAAACGCCCTACATTTACCTCCAATCTTTCTATTCACTCCCACCCGCCATGCTGTCGAACTAATGTATCGTCTTTGATTCAATCTTCTGAGCAGGTTTAAAGATAAAGTAAATCACTGAATACGTTTGTTCTTATTTCAGATTCAACGACACTGCTAGAGTAAACATTGAGTTCACATCAGACCCTTTTGTTTTTGACGCAATGTTGACGTATAATGTACAAAACCATGGAGGTAGAACTAATATCTACAAGGGGTTGAGAGCTGCCCAAACAGAATTTGCCAACCGTGCAAATAAAGATGCACCAAAGGTAATTGACTTGATGCTATAGTCTATATAAACACGGCGATCTTTCTGATTGGCTAGCTATATGGGTCTATTGTTATTAGTATATAACTCTACTAATGGACTATTGCAAGTCTTGCCTTTTTTTAGAAGCAAAAAAAGCGTACATTTCTTTTCCAAATACAGAGATTTTCAATGCGCGATTCCTAAATTTTTTGATGACAGCTTATCTGACTTTTCTGGTGAGATCTCTCGTCCCTGTAGACTAATTGTAAATCCTCCCCTATCGGATCATCAGCTTCACAGGCTGTTGACGCGTAGTTCAACTGTGCTTATGGTCTAATTGTTAATTACTCGTTTCCAGGAAGACTTGAATGACAAATAGTGGCTTTTAAATATTCTGCTTCTATTCACCTTGACTTAAATTAACAATATTTGTTTATTGTAATCATTGACGATTGTTAAACTTTTTTTTTTCTATATACAAAGAACAATAATTTTGGCTCGTTCCTTTTTTTAATACGTTGAAGACTTTACAATTATTTATTTTTTCTATTCCAAAATGCCAACTGAAAGCATAAGTATTTCGCCTCTACCCTGGTAAGTAAAACAGAAATACTGTACCAAAACCGACCGGGCCCTATCTATTTATGGATTTGCGGCGGTTGGTCTAAGTTTCTCACATAGTCTAAAATCCGTTGTAAAGCTTCAGTCAAACTCGCACTTTTCCTTTATGAGATTGTTTCGTAAGCATGGAACGAGCTTTATTTATCCCTTAAAACCTTAAATATCATCTTTCCAAGGACTAAGTGAAAAGGTTTTCTGAAGGAAGGGAGGAGGGGAGGACGGGGGGCAGAAATCCCTAGAATGGCCCAACTTCGGTAAATCTAATCAGAATCCCTTTCATTAAAGACCTGTTTATCCGGTGGTTTAGGAACAAGGGTGGATGATGTATACATTTTTTTCTTTTTATTTGGAGATGTGTTTACATGAAAGGTGAGGCACCCCACCAAGAAAAGTTGTTCCGGTCATTGAGACCGGATAGGGCGAGTTTTCATGCTGATTTCTCATGTAAAAACTTGACCCGCTCTACTGACCCGCTCTACCTAATGAGTGGACAGTGAATTGAAATTGTTAAAAGGTAATATGAGAGAAGCCTTTTCCAAAAACAGAAACTGTCGAAGTTGCTCGACATGAAAATGAGTATCCCGGTCATTCGTCGGGTTATGGAATCCAACCGGGAATCAAAGGATAACCTTGGGACGAGGTTGATAGAAGAATTTCATGCAACTTTCCCCATGGTTACAAAAAATTTCAGTTAAACAAAGATATTTTTTTGCAACGGTCCAGTTTTAGTTACCCTTTCCAACTTTGGTCCCTAATCTTGATGTTAACAAGCTTACACCTACCCCAGGTCCTTGTTTACCTACATTTTTATAGGGTGGGCTTAAAAAGTTGAAAATCGTAAAGATCAACTATATCAAGGCTCACATGCATGTGTATTAAAAAGTAAAGTAGTACATAAACTTATTCAAAATCATACAAACTTTTTTATCTGCCGCTATAAATCGCAATGTACCACTTATTGAAGTTTTTCAGTTGTTGGAAGTTGAAACTGAACAAAACTTGGAGAATTTTAAAAATAGAAAAGATTTTGATTCCTTTAATAGCAATGGTACTTTTATTTTAGATTTTGATTTTGATGTCTGATGGAAGGCAATTTCCAAATTCTAATGGCCAAATCGACCTAGTGAAAGAAGCAGCTGACGACCTAAGAAGGCAGGATTTCAAAATCTATGCTATTTTGACGTATAGGGATCGCTTTTCGAACAGGGTAAGTTTTCTTAAAGAATGGAAATCAGAAAGTTTTTGTTTTCACTTTTTCAGTCATTATACTTTGTACCCCAAAGGTTTCCTAAAATTAATTTTACCATTTGTCTTGTGATGGCAAGTAAACCCTGGAAACAAGGTTGATGATGGATTTAATATTGCCAACTTTTTTATGTCACGACCCAAACTCACCTTATTCCCAAAAACAAAGTTTAAGGAAATTTTTTATTAGCGTTTGTTGCGGCACAGCATGTAATAACTCGCACAAAATGTAATGTAAATAACAATATGAAATAACTTTTGGCACAAAATGTACTAACTTTTGATGCAAAATTTAAAAAAATCCGGCCACACAAAATGTAATAAAATCCGGTAACGCAAAATATAATGATATTTACAATGATCAAATGATCCAGGAACAACATCATCATTACTATTAGTATAAGTCTTATTAGGATCATTATTAGTATCACTATATTACCACCATATTTACTGTTACTGTGACGATAATACCAAAGTTATTTTTGACTGTTTCCACCATGCGGGCAATAAGTCGCCGAATACATTTCTCAATTAGCATTGATATATTTTAAGGGTGCGTGGTTGGCGCAGTTGGTAAGATCTCTGCCTCAGTCCATCCACAAGGTCCCAGGTTCGATCCCTGGCTCTGCCAAAAATTGAACGTTTGTGTAACCTTCTTTTTCGCCATAGCTTACTCAGCTTTCCATCCTTACGAGGTCGGTAAACGAGTATCAGCTTCGGCTGGGAGCTAACCTGCGATGGATTAGTGTCCCGTCCAGGGGGAGTCAATGACTCTCATCCGCTTAACACTACAGAAACTGGAGATAAGGCGGCAGCTGCAGTGGGTAACCAGGCTCGTAAAACGAATTAGCTAGCTTATATTAATATATTTTTCATGACGCTTGATTTTGTTCGTTTGACTTGATTATTGGCCTTTATTGGCAAGTTCTCCAATTCATACTCGAGTGTGAATGCAAAAATCACGTTAATAAATTCGATTTTATTAATTATGTACTTGCACTGTGAAATCGAAGTTTAAAACGGCCAAATAAAAGCTTGATAATGCAGAGGTATTGATTGTTTTCTTATGCACTTTTAACAAGGGCTATATTTTGTGAAGTTAGTGCAAATTAAGATCAAAAATTATCTTTATTTACATATAGCAAGGCAAATCTCAGCTGCTGATTAGGTGTTTCAAAGACTGGCCATATGTGTAATGCCAAAGCCTCTATGCTTTTATGGGCTAAAATGGTACAAGGGCGTCGTTATCTTTTACGTGTTTACCTTAAGTAATCAAGTAAACATCCACACTCAAATAAACGTTGTCCCTAAACTGTAAAGTTTTAAGAGCCCGCCTTGTCTAACAAGTGCCCCGCCTGGTTAGCCTAGTTGGTAAGGTGCCAGTCTATCGAGCGGGAGGCTCGGGTTCGAATCCCGGCCGGACCAACA
>JAOEHV020289554.1:0-10257 GCA_025447995.2 Isaurus tuberculatus | reverse complement strand
AGCTACAAGATCATAGTTGGTTACAACACTTACCTCCTACACTTCCATGGTGGGTTATGGCAGCTACAAGATCATAGCTGGCACAACGCTGATTCATGTCACCACAGGTATCTGTTTAACAATGGAAAAAAAACATATATTTGATGCTGTGAGATGGCGAATAATTAACGAATGATGCAGATAGATCAAAAGGAAATTAATCAATAATAATTTACTCCTAAAAAACAATGGCATCATCAAATTAAAGTTCATTACTTTAACACACAAAACAGCTTTGATCAGTAATTTTCTATTCTATCGTAGATGGGGTTCTTTTAATTTTTTTTAACCATTTCAAGGATTTGGCTTTGAAGTTCAAGAACGTTTTGCACCATATGAGAGTTAATAAAATATCAAAGCCTGTCCGATAAATCTGAAAGAAAAACATTTCCATTTATTTTTTATTTTTTCACTCTTTCATTTCTCGTTAGAACTGAGAAAAAGGAGTTCAAAAAATAAATGAAAAAGTTGGACTAGTTTCCGGAAATATTTGAGGAACTAACACCTTTTGAAATTTCAAGTATAAAAAAATCTTTGACTCTCGTGCAATTACGCTATTCAGGGTTTTTTAAGGGTTTTTAAGAACCGAAGCCTAAGTTCAAGGGTTTTACAGCCATTGGAAAAAAAGGTTAAAATTAATTACTTTAATGGACCGCGTGAACCTATTATAAATTATACTTTTCGCTGTTACTTTTTTACGGTTCATAACTTTGACGTTTGTCTCATACTTTCATGATCGAAATTTGAAAACCTGAAACAGGAATTATGTCCCTTCACATGAAATGGTCCCGTGACCCATTATGTTTCGAGTTTCAACCAAAAACCTCTTACTCATGATATTTTTACATACGTATAAGGTCAAAATGGGAATGCTCTTAGAACATGTCTGAGTATTTACGGTGATAAGATTTTTTTCATAAGGAATTTAGGTTTTCTTTCCTTTCGCTATGTACCTCTATATTCTGTTCGCACTCACTTATTGAAAAATCTTTGTTTGATATTATTAGCCCAATATGTTAATTACTACGGCTGAGTTTTAAAAACGGTTCCCCCCCCTGTCTCTGAGATTTTCACAACACCGACATCTTTTTAGTGACTGCATAAAAAATCCTAAAAGTTTTATCATTTTTTTTGTTACCTTTATAAGCTTTTTAAGACTTGAAACTCAAACTTCATTTATCTTTTTCCCTTCGCTACCAAAAAACTGCTAACGATCAATTTTAAAGGGAACGTCCACTGTAAAACATTCTAATAGTAAATTGAAAATCTCTCTTACCATATATCTATTTTTTACTGCAAAACTGATAATTATACATATTAGGGTAAAAGCGAACTAATTTGAGTTGAACATTTTTTTTGTGTGCGCGCGGCCATCTTGAATGTGATGTAGCTTGGTTGTAGTGCCAGTCTCTACTCTTAATTGATACAATGGGAAAGAATAAGTAAAGGGACTGGCACTACAACCAAGTTACATCACTTCCAAGATGGCCGTTCGCACACAAAAAAAAAATGTTCAAATCAAATTAGTCCGCTTGTACCCTAATATGTATAATTATCAGTTTTGCAGTAAAAAATAAATATATGGTAAGAGAGATTTTCAATTTACTCTTAGAATTTTTACAATGGAGGTTCCCTTTAAGCACTTACCACGAAGCAGGAATGGCCTCATGTCCAATCCAACTAACGGGAATGTTATGAAATTGCTGATCTTGGATGAGAAATACATTTCATGACGAAACCTCTTAAGATGAATGCAAAGAATCTGTTGAAAGTAAAATATGAATCAGCTGGAAGCAAACTTAGAAAAAAAAATATGCGTGCAGCAGGGCGTTAAGGCTACCTTGAAACAGCTGACCATGGCTGCTAACATCAGGCTCACTTTTATTTACGGTAGATTTAAGGGGTAATGCCCACTACAAACTTGGTCTCTTAATGGCCATATTAGTGGCTGCAAGTTTGATACTAGTAGGCTTGTTCTACTTGACTACACAACCTACATGCATTACGCTTTCAATTTTTGTTATTATCTTGTTTGGGAACCTGGGCCTGATTGAAGACGAGGCCAAAAACTGCCACAAAAGCTGTCCATGCCTGCTATTATCATGCTCATTTTTGTTTAGAATAGATTTAAAGAGGTATTGCCCACTACCAACGTGGCCAAGTGCCGATATTAGTAGCTGCAAGTTACTGAGACTCGTACGCATGTGCTACCATTACTTGTGATATACATGAGTTGCTTTCTACGTTTTTATATCAGTTGAATCCAAGGTCAAGTGGTTAGCCTACTCGCTTAGAATTCTGCTGGATGTTGGTAGCGAGTTCAATCTTTTAGTATGGATTTTTCTTTTCTGCACAGATACAGGAAGTCGATTTATGTATTCATACCACCGAAACGCCATCAGCAACGGACCTGATACGACATAGAAGATGGCAGTGGATTTGGTATGTTTTGAAGAGAGATAGCATGGATGACACTCAGTTAGCACTAGCATGGACACCGCCTGAAAGAAGATAGCGAGGAGACCGAAAGATACATGGAGAAGGAAGGTGGAAAAGAAGCGCAACCAGTTGGGTTGGAGGACCTGGGGGGAAGTTACACAAGGGGTGGGGAAAGACGGCAGAATGTAGGAACTTTGTTAGTGCCCAATGTGACACTTGGTGCACAAAGGAACTATGATGAAGATGATGATGACCACTGAAAATTTGTATAAACTTCAAACTGAATCCCCACCAACACGATAAACCACTTGAATTTCACTTCGCGCAATGAATGAGCGGAAAATGGACAGAATCATTTAGGTTAGATTTAAGGGATAATACCAGCTACCAACGTTGTCTTGGTGCCCATTTTTAGGCGCTACATATATTAAGTATTGGCGGCGTGGTTGGCGCAGTTGGTAAGATCTCTGCCTTCCAACCACAAGGTCCCAGGTTCGATTCCTCGGTTGTGGCGAAATTTGAACATTTGTGTGACCTTCTTTTCTGCCAAAGCTTAGTCATCTTTCCATCCTTACGAGGTTGGTAAATGAGTACCAGCTTCGGCTGGGAGCTAACTTGCAATGGATTAGTGTCCCGTCCAGGGGGAATCAATGACTCTCATCCGCTTAACACTAAGGAAACCGGAGATAAGCACCGGCTCCAATGGGCCACTAGGCTCGGAAAAGGATTTAGCTACATATATTAAGTGGTAGTTTGTGTGTGCTATCTATGCTTTAATTATCATCAGACGGGAAACCAGTCCCCCTCCAAAAACGAGCCTAGTGGCCCATGGAGCCGGCACTTATCTCTGGTTTCTGTAGTGTTAAGCGGATGAGAGTCGTAGACTCCCCCGGACAGGACACTAATCCATCGCAGGTTACAGTAGCTCCCAGCAAATGCCGGTACTCATTCACCTACCCCGGAAGGATGGAAAGCTGAGTTGGCTTAGGCGGAAAAGAAGGTCACACAAATATTCGAAAATCTCGGCAAACTGCCGGGATCGAACTGGGGACCTTGTGGTTGGAAAGCAGAGATCTTACCCAACTGTGCCAACCACGTCCGCCCCCAAAAACTAGTACTAATTAATTTATAAAGCTATATCCTCTGAACGATTCGCGTCAGTTAAAAGTTCTGAAGTTTATGGGTTGAATACAACTCGAAAAATAAAGCTTACCTCTGGCAGTTGGGTTACTTTGCAGTATTTGATACCATTTCTTAGTCTGAAATCAAATACAGTTTCCTGATATGAGAAAAAACGAATGCGAGGAGCGTGACAACCATAATTGTAAAGGTTAAACAACTGGCATGAATTTACTGCGATCTGGCCTGAAATGGTTTGCATAATTTAAAATCAAGCAAGACTGTAGAGCGAGTCTGATTTAACAAGTTCAATACAGACGAAATTGTTCAACCAGTGTTTGTACACCTTAATAATTACAAAAGTGCAGGGTTTGAATGGTCACATTACTTTTTTTCAGGGCTTCTCTAAGACTTCTTAGTGGATATTATTTCAGAACACGGTCCAAAACTGCTTAAATTAAAGAAATAAGTTAAATGCTATAAAATAAAATAAGGTCTCTTATACAATTGCGTCTCGAGATCGCTAAAAACGTCGTTGATAATTAACGACGGTGCAAACTCAGTCATAATATAATCACAGTAAACCCGAAAGTAAGCAGCACTGATGGACCTACTAAAATTGACCAGCCGCCACAACAGCCGTGGCTTCATAGCTCAGTTGGTGGGATTGAATATTGTTGAAGCCTAAATGGGTCTATAACAAGGAAATTCGTTAAAAACATCTTTTTATCATCAACTGATGGAACTAATATTGATTTATTCCATTTCTAAAAAGGAAATTTTTGGCACAGTAGCTCCGTGTTTGTTCATCTGTCATATTTATAAAACCCTCGACGCAAAAAATTGGTTTTTAGCCCATAAAACTGCACTGCTAGCCTTAAATTACCTATTAGTCACTTTTCCAACTATCACCCTTGCACTATGATTTTCGGCTAGTCTTCAATGCAAGACTTTGTTTTTTATCCATGCACACACGTAAAAAGCATTATGGTAATATTTACATTGACTTAATGACTTACTTTTTACAGCGTTCACAGCTATACATGTTGTCACCTATATTGAAAATTAAAACAGTTAATGTGCCAAACAGTACTTAGAGCAATATAACTAAACCTGCCTCTAACAATAAATATAAAATTTCTCATGTATATTCCAACATTATAAACCACTTGGCATTGATTCCAATGGCAAAAAAATGTGAAAAGACGATGTTAATAAACATAAACACGATAATTTAGTTCGTAATTGAACAAGCAAAAAAATAGTATGAATTATAATCTGGTAAGGAGAGTTTAAATGTCTTTAATCATTTCTTAACGCCAACGTAGTCGGCGCAGTTGGCAAAATACCTGCCTTCCACCTCTAAGATCCCAGGTTCGATCCCTGGCTCTACAGAAATTTGGACATTTGTGTGAACTTTTTTTGGAAATATCAGGAACTAACAACAATTTAAGAACAATTTGAGGCTGAAATCGTCAAAAAGTTAGGAACAGCCCAACCTCAGCCGAAAGTTACTAGTTCTTATTTAAAAAAAGCGTGTATACAGAAACTGTATAGCCACAAGGCTTGTAAATGGATTCAGCTAGCTATTCAGTTCTCGAAAATGGCTGAAAAGAGTTTACATTTAAGTTCGAAGAAAAAACAAAATGGTCAAAAACCTTACTTTCGTGTTTGTTAAAATGACCTTTACAGTTTTTTTCTGCCTTCAGAAATCATTGAAATCTAGGTGCCAGCACGAATTAGACATAAAAAGTACATCAAAAGAATGGCACCAACCATTATCAAGCACATTATGTCACGATGTACCAAAAGGCAAAATAATTTATCTCAAATCAAATATGACACTAATTGCAGAATTATAAGGAATTAAGTCATTTCTCAAATCAATTATGACACTAATTGCAGAATTATGAGGAATTAAGTCATTATATTTTGAGTAGTTGGTAAGTCTCTGTCTTCAAGCCAAACTATCTTGTGTTCAAACACCAATCTAAAGTGTCCTGCTCAATGGAAGTCAAAGACTTTCTTCTGCTTAACACTTGGAAGCTCGGAAATAAGCGGCGGCAAGATGGGCAACTAAGGTTGAAAGGAATGAAAATTGCAGTCTCACCACGAATAGACAATCACAAAAGATTTAGAATGCAACATCAACCAACAGATCATGGGCGGCGGAAGGGAAAAATTATTGGGGGGGGGGCACAATGGAAATTGTAAAAGTTCGTTATTACCTCATCCCCCCTCCCTTTCCTTCATTATAAGTCGAAAAGTAAGTTGCTGTTGTTAGCCAGGCCCCCCCAACCAAATTATTGGGTGGGGCAGTGCCCCCCCGGCTACCCCAGTTCCGCCGCCCATGCAGATGCAAAGCATGAAGCTCAAATTTGGAACTAACCTTTCAGTTCATCAGCTGAAAAAAACGCTGCAAGACAGTCTTGTAAAGAAACTTGAGGTCCAAACAGCCATCTACAAAAAAAGATAAAAATCGAGGTCGATTTGTTCAAAACGCAAGAGTTAACTCTCAAACTGTAATGAATTAGTAAAGATCAAGCAAAACAGCATAGATGTATAATCCTACAATTTAAATACAATTTAATTGAATTTTTGTTGTTGTTGGTGAAGGGAAACAAGACTTTGACAGTTAGTTGCAAATATTAGTTGTTCTTTAGATATTGGCCGCACAAAATGTCCTTTACTGTCAACTTTTTTACGGTAAGGAATAATAAAAATTTACTTTGAGTACATGTAAATCTCACTTTGTGTTGGGCCGATCCCAAAGTCCCAAAACCAAAATATAAGGAAACAAAGTTCAACATGTTTTGGTGAAGGCCGACCAAATTTTGTTCTGTCCGGACAAGAGAGTGTCTTAGTCGGACATATCTTTCAAGAGAAAAAAATCACCTGCAGCCCTGCAATGAATAAGCTCAACAAGGTCGGATAAAGGCATTTAAGGCACACTCATTGCACATAACACAATGGCAGCGAGTGAGAGTCGAGTTTTACTGAGGGTAAAAACTGGAATGCTTACAGAAGAACCCTTGGAGTTATTAATGACAAATCTCATCTCACAGGCAAGCCGGGGCCATTTGTCCGGGGTCAGTAGAGTTAGTCCAGGGTAAGGCAAATATTTCTGATAAAACTTGTTCCTAGGCAAGCAGCATGTAAAAATCACTTGCCCAGCAGAATGAGTTACAAGTCCCGTATCAGTTCACAATGGTAAAATATTCGTGACTGAACCTTTGCAAAAAAAACGAAACGAAACGAAAGCTCCTTACAATACTTAAGGTGACTCTATATAGTATTTTACAAACCTTTGGATATTATATAAGCATAAATAATTTCTCCTTTGACAAATGTTTATCACATAGCACTCGGTAGAAGGGCAATAATAAAAACCTACAGCTCTTTCAGAACCTAAACGTTGTTGCTATAGTAACAACTGATAAAAATGTTTGGCTTGTTTTTTTAATCTACCTGACTTATAGACGGTGTTTCTAGGTTTCTACACGGTGAATTTTCATTGTTTTGGGGGAAACAGATTAAACATTTAAGGAGTTTCATCTGACAAAGCTACAAGAAAATCAGTACATAATTTTCGGAGGAATTTGCCACTTTTGTTTTTGATGCATACTGTACATTAATGTATGTATAAAATTTGATGATTTTTCCTGACAGCGAGAAAACGAAAAATCCTAACCATTTGCCAATTTTTCAAAAAAATTCACCGTCTGGAACGCACCCAATATGCGTTTTAATATCACTCAAAAACCCTTGTTTTTTGTGACGTCATCAAAATAGAAATTCTTCAAGTTACGGTACTGCGCATGCCATTCGTACCCATGCTTCACGTGCCAAGAAAACTATATAGAGCCACATTAATAACAAGACCCTAACAAGGGCTTTCATTTTCGCATACTTTTTGAAATAGCAATAACTCAAGCTTGATGAAGGCAAATCAGTTAGCTGTTAACAGACCGTGGTGAACTTGTCCCTGGATCACTGAGGATAAACCATTCAGTGGTCAAAATGGAGAATTTGTCTTTGAACCCTGGTCAAGTTAGATACCTTGATATCCAGTCCCATATTGATAGAACCCATCCCTTCTTCTCTTCCATATCACCCTCTCCTGCAGCAGGTGTTGTACATGTAACAAGGGGAGCACATTGGGCTGCATGGATCATTGACAGCTCATCCTTTCCTGAAAGAATAATACACAAAACCTTGAAATAACAAAGATTATGTTAACGGTAAGAGCTTGCAGAAATTGTCTTTAATTAAAACTTGAATTTGTAATATCAATGATATTGTATCTAACTTTACGATTTGTGGCTACAAATACTTGACATTAGCAAGCATGTGCAATCAATGCAGCCATATGACAGGGATAGAATTTCATTTTTTTAGCCACAAGATAAAAATATCTTGTACAGATGACATCTACAAGCTAAATGGGCCAGACACAAGATAGAAAAATCTCAGTATAAAGAATAAAAACTAGTTTATTTCAATCCCCAATCTTTCATAAAGTCAAGCTAATTGCTAGTGCAACACATGATTATAGTGATAAACTCGATTCTATCAACCTATTCTAGGCTTGAAAAGCTAGAACCTAGTCCCATGCATGATTTGATATAAACAACATGGCGGCCAAGACGAACGCAAGGCTAGTTTTTCTACTCTTTGCTCTTCATTGCTTTTGTAATAGCCTTTGATTTTCTGGAAATGTCAGATTGTTCATCACCAGAGATTATGTAAAACAATTTGAGATTTTAAATCTGAATTTTGAAACAGTAAAAGGCACTTCGCTGAAAAATGCGACTCAACTTTTTCGGCATTCAATAATTAAAAATTCTGCTCGCATTTAGCGAGTAATCTTGTGGGAAGTTCGAATCCTGTATGACCCACCAGGAACGAAGGGGATAGGTAAGTGAGTATGTGCAACCAATACTTGTGCTTTTCATTCAAACCAAATCCTATAAAAGAATCAATCTTTCTATGTTCCATATTGTAAATATTCACAAATGGTTTGGTTACATCCCTCACTTTTGCCCTTTTTTCAAAAAATAAAAAATGGGAAAAAAGGGTCAAAATGCTGTGAAGCAAGTCAGCAAGAAAATTTCAAAGTTTAACATTTAAGTTCCTTAAATTTCTTTTATGGCTAACATTACCCAGAACAGAATTTAAAAAGTCAAAGCCAAACTATCTAGCAGTGTTTAAAACATGTAAACATAACTAGAGTCATGTGGTGGACTTCAACAGTTCAAAAAAATTTATGCAAGCTAAATTTTTTAAACAGTGCTCAGAGAAATACGACGTGGCCTCAGAAAATAACTTTGATTATGCGGCTATGCATATGTCTATTGTATTTTAACATGCAAGCTTATGCATACTAAATATAAAATTATTTAATAATATGAATGTATCTGTATATATGCCACAATTCAAACATTATTTCGAAAAATCTTGTAAGAAGAATACACACGCTACCTATGGAAATTTGTAACAACTTAGATTCTGTACGTTTTTGGGACATGATAGGTACACAAGAAAGTAAAATGGCTCTTGGTTAGATTACTTGTTCATTTCTGGCATCACATTTATTTCTACTTCTAAAAACAGCCAATGAAAGAACATAGTATCATGCAATAATTTCCAATACCTGGAATGGGCAGGGACAGGTCCTGGAATGTTTCTATTCTTGATGATACCTAACATTCAAGAAGATAACCAACTCTCAGCTCTTCAAGTTAATGTAAATAAACATTAAGTTTAAACAAAAATAATTGTTGATTAGTTTTTTAAAAAGCTATTGAAGAAAGTGAGTACATAAAACATGTTGTTTAATCAACTCTAGGTTAGAATATTAAATCATCGCTGCAATAACTAGAGTATAGGAGATGCCATTTTGAGCGATGGAATTCCAGAGCATTGTTGAAGGATTAATAATCAAAACGTAAGCTTCCTACTCTACTTGCGACAAGATTCGAACATTTCAACCTAGTGTTTATTAAATTGCATATAAAATAACATTAATTATCAAACTTTGATTTGTAGTTTAGAGGACAGCCTTTGGCTTAGGTTTGGGCTATGCATCTCTTACATGTAGTTTAGCCAAAAGCCAAGTCACCCCTTGGGGCAAATCCTTATGTATCTCCAGTATCTGTAGTGTTAAACGAATGAAAGCTTTATGGGACACTAATGCAAAGAATAAAGAAGGTCACAAAAGAGTTCAAATTCGCTGAGCTGAAGATCAAAACTTGATCCTTGTGTTTAGAAGACAAAGATCTTAATTCGTAAACCATGCAACTCTATTACAATTTAAGGAAGAAGTAAATTACTTTTTCCTAGAAAACTATCTACTTTGACCTTATCTCTTAATATAACTTAAGAGTTGTCTGCATATATGATATACCGTAGAATTCCGAAAGTAAAGGCCCCCGTTACTTTCGGATTTTACAGGCACAAGGGGCCGCTACTTTTGGGCAGCCGTTATTTTCGGATAGGTAAAAAACGTTTGTAACTCGAGGTGGTCTTAGAAAAAGAGGACACGTATTATGAAATTTAAAAGTCATATAGTAAATATGTTACGTTAAATACGATACTCTTTAAGTTTGCTTTGTAAGCCGACGGAAAGTACGGTAATGCTTGAAATGAACATTAAATACC
>JAOEHV020289456.1:0-11900 GCA_025447995.2 Isaurus tuberculatus | reverse complement strand
AGAAAAATACGACCACATAACGCCATAGTACAACAAAGCTAGAAAAATACGACCACATAACGCCACTATTGCATCAACTTCAACGGTTGACGGTTAAATCAATGCTCTTGTTTAAAGACGGTGTTTTGGCTTTTAAGTGTGTAAAGGGCCTGGCCCCAAGTCACCTCATAGTTTCATCGAAATTGAAATTATTCCACCCAATTTAATTTGTACTTTTTTATTATTATTTTCCTTTTAACTATACAGAATAATTACGACGATATTGGTTATTTGGGATTTGAGATCATCTCTTTTGTGAGTATATTTTGTTGCGTGTATTTATGTTTCTTTCTTTCCGTTTTTTGTTTTCATCACTTTGTGCGCTTCCCTGGTAGCAGAGTCTCTCTCGTGACGGTCCTACAATTGAAAATTGACAGACTCTGCCGATCTGAGCCGTTTTCTTTGTTGAGCATGCGCGTCGGTAACCTAGCAACTCTGACGTCATTGCTCAGACGTCTCTGTCGTCTCGTCTCGATGTCTCTGCCTTTGACGTCGCCATTTTTAATTATGCTACCGCGGGCTCAAAAACAGCTAGCGGTTTTTGAAATTTGCTCATGCCCACTGCTCATTTCCGGTTAAAACCAGTTCCAAAACCTGTTTGCTTTGTCCATGGTTGTGGACGGCGATGTATCAAAGAAAACGGCTTAGATCGGCAGAGTCTCTCAATTTTCATTGCAGGACCGTCACGAGAGAGATTCTGCTAGCAAGGAATTTGTGCGCTTGACAAACTTGAAATCTGTTTTCTATCTATTCATTCGCTTTACCAAATATCTGTCTGTATCCTAACAAAGCTCGGCTTTGGTTCTTCAGAGAGCAATTTCCAAGTTTTCTACTTTCTCTAGACTCATTTTGGATGAAAACTTTGGCTTGACATGTTTGTTTCATCGAAAAATATGAGCAGTGTTTTTAATAACTGCAAATCTTTCAAAATTAAAAAAAATACTGTTTTACCTTAAACCCTTTTTTATTTACACGTACAGTTTGTTTCCGCCGTCGTACTCGTTTTTTTTTTTAAATTAATTTTATTTTTCATCAAAAAATTTAGTTTACAAATTATGTTTTATATTAAAAAAAAAACTTACGTTACATTTTATATATGTAAGGAAAAAAATAGCTTCTTATTTACACATCTATGTTTTTTATATTCAGTTTGCGCATATCATACTGTCTTTTGTTCTCATAAAATTACTGTTGGCTTTGCGTTTGCAACGGTTCCCATTTACTGTAGAATTCATTTTCTGGTAAAAATTCTCGTTCAATGACTTCATAATGTTTCATTTCCTTTAGAAATTCACTGATAATTGGATTTTTTTTCTTGTAATTTGCTGTTAAATATGTAATATCTTGCCGCATACGATACACGTACTCGGTTTTTGGTAGACGTTAATGAAAGTTTGACTTAGATCTTGTCGGCAACGGCTTCAAACGAAAGGCTTATGATTGAGGTCCACCAAAAACCGAGTAAGACGTCGGAAACAAACTGTACGCGAAAATGAAAACGGCTGTAACCCAAGGTTATAAAAGTTTACTGACCAGCTTTTGAACATTCCAGCCCAGCTGTTAATCATTGAAGACAGCTAAAATCCGCACTTTACATCTGCCTTTAGTTTTCTAAGCATATCAAAGTTACTATTTTAATACATATTTGTTTCCGGAAATTTTTAAGCTCCCATTTCAGAAGAACATGATTTTGATGTCCATGCTGAACAAAGAAGAGGTAAGAAAAAAGAAAAACATTGATCAATAAATCAAGTTTTTTAAAGGTGCCTATGACGCAATTTTTTTTCTTTTTTGTTTCTTTTTTTTTTTTTTTTTGCACATTTGGAAAACAGTTGTCTCACGCGGCCAGAATACCACTTCACAATAGCTTGTGAGATAATCTAGGAAACACAAACAAGTTTTTTACTATGGAAGAAAAACAGAAAAGAGGAGAAGGAAGAGATTATTGTGTTGCTTGCACTCCATGCGAGCAAGGTGCCAAAACACAAAGAAATGGCATGTTTAATTTTTAAAATCAAAGTATTAAAAAATAAAGCAAAACCTACATGACGTTACTCGTACCAGTCCCTGTGATCAATTTTAATGGAAAAATAACCATTTTAACCGCGTATAAAGTCACTAATTTTTATTTTACACAACTCAAACTTTGAAATCGTACGTTTGAAACGCTATATTTTCCAAGTGTCCAAAAAAAAGTTTCGCGTCATTGGCACCTTAGAAAGAAATTCCGAGTTCCGTTCCTGTTTGTTACCAGCACAATAAATCTGTATGTTGTAATCAATGGTTTTAACCAGATGGTTTGTTTCCCGTTAAGGACTCGGGATTTCTTAACTTCTCATTTAAAAGTATTGCAATCTACGGTGCATCTTCGGAAAGGAAAATTAAAATGAAATTTCCACGCAAAAAACAACTCAAAGAAGAAAAAAATGGCAGATTCGAAAAGAGCGACCTAAAAACCTTTAAGATCAGTAGAAAAAAAAAATTTGAAAATTATGTGTCATTTGACCTTTAAAGTTGAACACAATCTTGAAATTGATGTAATTTTTTGGACCAGTTCAAACCGAAACGAAACAAGTGCGAGATAGAATGGTTTTAGGTCGTCATCATAACCAGCCGTCTTCGAGGAACCGTTTTAACCCCTTTTTTTAGCTGTGATGACGTCATTCTTGGCACCTCTCATGCACGTATTTTGACTCCATATTGTCCACTGTGGCGTTTCTTACACATTCAGAAAATTGAAAAAAAAGAAAAGTGCATTTATTTACAACCCAAATTAAACAAATCTTTGTGTTTCTCTTTTACAGACACTAATGCAGTCCTATCAAAAATTGGTTTTACAAATTGTTAGCACAGAACTTATTCATCAAGAGAGCTTTAAAAAATCGTATTCTGCGGGAGGAGGGGGTGGGGGTTGCTCTGCTCCCCAAGAACGTTCACTCAGGCTTCGCCATGGGACCTTCACCCTCTCGTCCTCAGCTTAGACAAAATATCTATCTTTTAAATCCTTAGTGGTTAACAACTTTGTAACTTTCAGTTTGTTGACTTTAACACAGATTGATTGGCTTAACGATTACCATAAGCAGTGTTTAGAGAAGGTGGCCCCAGTGCTAAAAGAGCAAGGAAAAGAACAAGCACTGCAATGGCTACTGAAGGAGGCGACCTTATTTTGACATTGATACAAAATCACGAGATTGAAGGAAAAAGGTTTTTAGACACTGACATATAAGAAAATAGTTAATCACAGTAAAAGGCAAATCGTTTGTGGGATGTTGCATGAAAGATAATAACAACCATACACAGCGCTTGTGCGCTAGTTAACAATTATTGGACGAGGTTGAGCAAAATATCGTGATTTGTCAGTGGCGAGCAGATTCATTATTTGCAGAAGCTGAAGGCTGAGGCGAATAACTAATTTGCAAGACAATGACAAATCACAATATTTTGCGATTACCAAATCCAATAATTGTTTTATCATTCGATTACTGAATATTTTTTGTGGGAAGCGTTAACTTTTAAGCGATAAGTGCGCGCTGCATCGTAAAATAAGTCAAGTCGGTATTTTTCAGTTTTCAAATTCATTGAGAAAATAACGCGAGCCATTTTTTGACAGAGGAGGTCGAAACTACGCATGAGCAGTGTCATATTTGCAACTAAACTCCGCCAGACGGTAATGCGCATGAACCGTGTCATATTTGTAGGCAGTTATTTGTAGGTCACGTGGCTGGCTTGTACCATCGAGAAAGATAGAAAATTTCTATCGAATGATAATACGAATTACTTGCAGCATGCAGTATTTTGTTTTTCAAACATTTCGAAATTTGACTCGCAATCTGTCCGTACAGACACTATTAATTTATCTAAAAAACAAAATTGTTTTTACATACACTTTACAGCAATTTTAAAATTCATACTTAAGTTATAATACTAGAAATAACCAGAGACTGGTAAGTGCGTTTTAAAAACTCAGATTTTTTCTAGCAAATTCACTGTCCTCTGATAGGACAATAATATATACACGTCATATTTTCTTCTTTATATCGAATTTCACATTCTTTTTATGCTTCAGAAACGGCATACAACTTCAAGATAATTATGCTGCTTTTAATTAAACCTACATTATAATGCAAAATTGTTGCCATTAGCTCATTCCGTTAAATGTAGAAGAAAAACGATGGCCCGGATTTAAGCATTCCCAAGAGTCTGTTCGCGCCTGATCCAAGATGGCAAAGAAAAGTGCGCCTGACCAAACCTCAAAATCGGGATATTTTCTCCTGAGCTTTCGAAAAGATCTATTTAATTTAGGTTTTGTTTTCCTGCTATCGGACGCAATATGCGATGTTAAACAGACGATTATTAGCCAGAAAATATTTCATGATTTTCGACAGCGTTCGAAGAAAAAACATTCTTCATCCTTTCTTAGCCTTTGAAAAAACTTTTATATATTTATATATAAAACAGTCCGTTAACTCTATTTTACTGAGTACGAAAATGTACGAATTTTATAGTGTCACTAGTGAGATAATATAATAAGATAATAATTTATTAGCTTTCCCTAAGGTGCTTTTCAAAACTAATTTACAGATTCTGAAATTATTCTTTAAAATTTACAACTAGAGTTTTAAAAGGTTATTTAGTAGCTATTTACAGTAGACTAGTTTTTAGCAAATTTTTGAAGGATTTTACAGCACTGGGTATTTTCAGGTCTTCATCTAATTCATTCCAAATAGGGACACTCCTGTAAGAAAAGGTTCTCTGGCTGATAACTGATTTAGATAGTGGGATTTGAAGTTTGCTATTGTTTTGAGTTGTACGATTGTGAACAGAAGATCGTTTTTTAAACTTAGTGTAAAGATACTTAGGTGCTAAGTTGTTAACGCATTTGTAAATCATGACAGCGTCTCTAACTTTAAGCATCTCACTGACTGGAAGTCAATTGAGCTCTTTAAGTAGTGATGTCACGTGATCGTATTTCAGAGCAGCGGTATAATGATTTTGCAGGCAAAGTTCGGAATAAGGTGAAGTTTTTGAATGTTCTTGGAAGAGGTGCTTGACCAAACTGACGAGGAGTAGAGTATTTTACTGAATACAAATGATTTAATATCAATTCTAGAGTTTCTCTATCAAAGCTGTTCTTGACACGGATAATCTGAATAAGTTTTGATAAGCACGATGAAACCAAATAAGAAATATTAGTGTCGTAAGTACTGGCGGCGTGGTTGACGCAGTTGGTAAGATCTATGCCTTCCAACCACAAGGTCCCAGGTTCGATTCCTCGGCTGTACCGAAAGTTGAACATTTGTGTGACCTTCTTTTCCGCCAAAGCTTACTCAGCTTTCCATCCTTACGAGGTCGGTAAATGAGTACCAGCTTCGGCTGGGAGCTAACCTGCGATGGATTAGTGTCCCGTCCAGGGGGAGTCAATGACTCTCATCCGCTTAACACTCCAGAAACCGGAGATAAGCGCTGGCCCCATGGGCTACTAGGCTCGTATAAGGATTTAGCTTAGCTTTAGTGTCGTAAGTCATGTGAGAGTCTATAAAGACACCAAGATCTTTTGTTGATTCGATAGCAGTAAGAGACTTCCCCATGAACGAAACAGAAAAATTTTTTTGGTGCCAATCAACATGAACTTAGTTTTATCAGGATTTATTAACAAATCGTTTTCACAGCAGCAGGAAGCTACATTGCGCACTAGTGAGGCCCTATTAGGGGTTTCCGGGATACGGGATATTTGAGCAAAAAATTACCGGGAAACGGGATATTTGGAGAGAAAATAACCGAAATATGGGATATTCACATACTAATTTCCAGGATATAGAATACGAAATCTAGATGATACTAATTTCAAAGGACAGGAATAAAGCGAAAATCTTTTGCTAAACTGTCTTTATCTAATTGACTACTTCTCGCACGCAGCAACTGATTTTCCTGCAAAAACTGGGTGTGAGCCTCATCAGAAATCACATCAAAAACATTCACAAAATAATCAGTCATAAAAAATTTGTTCTATCTGGAAATAAAACAAAACATACTGCTTCTTTTTTTCTGATAGCAAAGAAGGCTTATCACATTAATTTTTGGGCATTTACAAAGGCAAACGGCCAATTTCATTATTTCCGAGATATTTGGCCCCAAAATTACCGGGATACGGGATATTTGGTTTCAGAATTATCGGGATATGAGATATGAAGACCCCCCCCCCCCTAATAGGGCCTCACTAGTATTACTTCTTTTCAGAACTGTACGTATTCACAGTTGTCATATCAAAAAATAAAAACAAACTGAAAAGAAATGAGTATTTTTGGTATTTATAAAAAATAATTACTTTATGTTGGGGCTCATACGATATTTCACTTTTTTTTTGGTTTGAATCAGATCGATATCTCCTAGCTTGGTCGTATAATTATGTACTATCAAATAGTGCAAAATCATTTTATAAATATCACGTAAGCCTATCATGATCCCAATAAGTCTACATTTACCCGATTTCAAACGTATTAACTGACAAAAAAGAATAGCTTCGGGTGAATACATCGTTAGTACGGAGTCTGGAAAAGTTGAGTAAAGTTGGAAACCGCCAAAATAAAACATTAAAAGGAAGATTACTGACATGTAACAAATTCTTTTGAGACTAAAAAATAGGATGTTTGGCCTTTGTTCGAGTTGGTGCAACCGGACCACGGCAGGCATTTTCACTGACATTAATTTCGTTTATTCAGTGCAGTCCTTAAAATATGATATCTAAACAATTCTGATATCTGATATGTTTAACAACAATATGTAATCCAGCATTGTGAGCTTTTCCTTATAAGTTCTATTGCTTTCTTAGAATGCTTTGAAATCATTCGACTATTTTCTACTCATGTTCGTGAGGTTTTTTAACAACAATATGGATAAGATAACATGAAAAAGTCGATGAAATATCTGCTATATAATTTGTAGTCCCGACCTGAACGGCTGTCCACTTTCTTTCTTTTATTTCATCCCTTTTTGATTGTTCTTATCTTGCCGTATTTGGTCTGACTGAGCGGACCTTTTTATCAGGTGGGGTGCACGTGCACCCGATGCACCCCCCATGTGTACGCGCTTGTCCCTGGTTACCTTCTTACCCGTAATAATGCTAGCACAGTCTGGTTGATTCTAAGTAGAACTAGTTAATTCACAAAATGCCTCGAAAGGAAAAAGACACGTTGCAGATACATACAGCCGGTAAAGATTTTATGACTTGGTTGCATTAAGCTATGATGTGCAGCAAGAAAAGCAAATTCTCGAGCAGCCAGACATGCATGGAGGTAGGAATCTATTCCACACAAAAATGAAACAGGAATCCCGTAGCTCATGTAATAACTTACAAAGTTGCGCCAGATATACGGCAAAATCCAAATACAAGAGGTTAAGTAAAATAAAATACTCAATTGCAAAAAACAAACCAAGTCCTCGAATCAATTTTCAGAACATCAAATACACTAAACGAAAATGCAACCCGCTTAAACCAACAAAATGTTAAAAGGATTGTGTAAAGTTGGTTTGAAACTACTAAACTTGTACTGTAAATTTAATTTTGAATTCTGATAGAGTAATCTAATCCGGGGGTAGATTAACAAGAGCAAAAACAACAAGCGTTTTCAAGTATGCTGGGATTAGTTTTTTTTCTTCTGGTGGCTGCTTTCTCTTTGCAACGACGCAAGGTCTTTGTGTAAGAATTTTATTGCTTCAGTACTTTTTTAAAAACACAATGCTTTACTAGTTTTTATTGTTTCATGGTCCTTTTTATACAATTTATGCTTTTCAATATTTCTAGTTTTTTCATTAATTTTATCTCGCTCTTGCTCTCTCTTGTTCTCTCTCTACATATACTTTTAACGCTAGACATGCACTCCACTCTAGTGACAGAAGAACTGTCGATATGTCCTTATACTTTCCCGGTATTGAATTTTACAATTTGTCTATTTGGAAAGTTTTCGAGATTACTCATTCCAAACTGGTTGTAATTGTGCCTGATAAATAAAGCGAAAAGTACAGAATTATTGGATGATTCATGCCTGTCGTACACTCGAATTAAAGAGAAAGAAACGACGGCTATATAGACATATACCCATCTACAAAGTTTGAAGTTCCAATTTACGCTAGAGTCCTGCCTCGAGCCGTTTGCTCCGTCTGTGTAAGACTCAGAAAGAAAATAAAACGTAGAAACCGCTTACATTTCGCCTACGGAGAATGCCCATGTATTCAACATCCATCCATGTTGTGAAGGGTAGTTGTGCCTTATACTGCTGCGCTACCACGAACACGTGATATTAATCTGGCGAGTCCAGGAGGTCTTGAAGAGTAACAATGTTTGCTGGAAAATTATCTTTCAAGATCATTCCGCGGTCTCGATTTGAATCCAGTTCGTCTATAAAACCAAACCAGTATATCACCATTCCCGGACCAAATCTGTGCAGAGATAGATGTCAACGTCACTTTCGTATCATGAAAAAGTATGGGGTTTACAACAGTTGATTAGCATAATTGACTAAAAGTAAATGTTACTTTACAACCTGCAAATTTAAACCTACCAAAAGCGGCACATAACCGCCGTCAAGTTCGGGTTTTATTAGTGATAACGTTATTTATTAATGACTCGCTAAACAAACAATCTGTTTTACATAACATCTTATTTACATGGTAAACTATGCATACCTGTTCCAGTAACTCCAAAACTGTTCTTTCAGGTAGTTTTGATGATTATACTCGTCACCAAAGGAGGCTTTGCTTTCAATCCAGTTTACGACAAACCCATCAACTGCTGCAAGATAAAGTTTAAGAAAATATTACAACCACAAAATTGTTTTCAAAGCTTTACAACACCTTGCCTTTCCAAGAACAGTGATTGAGATCCCACTCACCCTGTCTTCGGTAGCGAGTAGATCTTAGCTCGGGCGAAGGAGTTTACATAAAAATCACCGTTTATTCGCCCGGTCGAGGTGGTGAGTGTAATTTTTGAACTAACACTCACACTAATTTTCCTCACTTGCTTTTCAAGTTGTACTGTAAACTTGTGTTTTAACGTTTTGAAAAATGTTTCTGTCGAAGCATCTTGTAGGAGTTTCGAAACGAATGAAAAAAGGGTTAACATCACAGTAACATTGTGCAGAGGCCATCGAGGCCGCGTGTGGAATGCATTAATATTTAAGTACAAAGTTTAAAAACGCGATTGGAGTTTCTTACTGTAACAAAGCAGGTGTTTTGGTAACCCAATATAACAGTGTGGCTTTTTCTCTCGTATTACAAAAGGAGGCTGAGAGTAAAGTTAAACCCTAAGGGATTTTTAATTGAAAGAGTCTTGGGAAAATGCGAGGCTTTTGTGCTAGAACATTTATGCTTCATGCAACAGGTTTCTTAAAGCTCGTTCTCTAATGCAAGTTCTTGGGGAGAAGTAAACATCGAAGAGTCAACAATATACACCAGTCTGCCAATTATGTCGCCCCCTGAATTGTTTGTAACTACATGCTAAGTTCTCCTTCTTTTCCATTAACTAAGTTTCGATAGTAAAATAAATAAATTTACAGCCAAACAACCGTAATACTAAACGTTAATGCATTCAGCTCTTCGAGGATAGTTTGAGGGAAGCAGTACTATGCGCGAAGGGTGATACCATAATATATTCTTATCCAAGATATTATGTTATCGCCGGTTTTTGTTTAAAAGTAATAAACCGATTTGATAAAATTTTCAGGGGGTGTCAGAAGAGATATAAGGGCAAATAGACTAATTGAAGGAGTAATTCCGATCTAGAAATCAGTTTGGGGAAACCAGTTGCCTGCGCTCTCTGATTGCTTTCTAGTTTTATCTGCTTAACGTCCGTGAGACAAAAATGTAAAAAAAGACAAGTGATCAAACAGTAAATACTACCCTATACTACCCAAATACTACTACTGATCGGGAAATTAAACTTTGCTTGATAAATACAACTGATTACTAATGTAGTCGGCTTTGGAGATTTTTCGTCGGGCTCCTTATAAAATCCCTAGTTACTATCCCAACACGCTCCTCCACAATTCCTCAGGCCTGCAACAATTAATTACAAAAACAAACTTCTATTATATGAATCAATAGCCGTGTTTATCACTAGTTTTGACTCTCTTTGGTCAGCACCTTAATATGACATTAATGATAAGAAGAGTACAATTTTTGCTTTGGCTATTCTGATCGTTCAAAAAACTTTAAAATCGTAATCAGGCATAATAAAATAAGGTGAAAGTTGTTTGACACTGACTAAAAATAAATAAATTCTCTAAACGTTTCAAGCCGTACTCGGCTCATGATCAGTAGATGACAAATCTGCATATGGCATGCAATGGAAACAAAACCTATTGTTTACATAGATGACTAAAAGTTGATGCAAATCTGCCGATAGCATACAATGAAACAAAACCTATTGTTTACATAGATGACTAAAAGTTGATACAAATCTGCATATGGCATGCAATGGAAACAAAACCTATTGTTTACATAGATGACTAAAACACAATGGAAACAAAACCTATTGTTTACATAGATGACTAAAAGTTGATACAAATCTGCATATAGCATACCAGAAAACAAAGCCTATTGTTGACATAATGACTTGTAGATGTCAGGCATGCTGATGTGATCGTTTTCAGAGTTTGGGTCCTTTTTAGAATACCACGCTTCTAAGAAAAGGCGTCGTCTGTCGTCGTCTTATCTCACGTGCCATGATTTTTACATTTTCGAAATCAATGTTGTGTTTAGTAGTGGGAGTGTGTTGCGCAATTTTCGAGGAACTATTATTTTTCCTGACCGATCCCTGGTGTTCTGTTTTCCTTCTGCTTAGTGATCTAGCGGTTTGTCCATAGTACATAAAATTGCATTCTTGGCAATTGATTTTATAAACAACGTTCCGTGTTTGTTCTTTCTCGCATCTGTCTTTTGGCCTAGGAAACAAGTTATTTACTGTACTGATGGGTTTGTAAGCAGTTTCAACGCCCTCTCTCTTTAACATTCTACCTACTTTTTCTACCTACTGATCGTTCATATCTTTTAAACCAAATTTTAACTTACCTATAGGGACTTCGAGCTTAAAATCTGGGGTCTTGTCATACCCTCTTGCTCTCATATCATCTTCATCTATGGATCCAGCAAGCAAATAAGTTTAGGGAAGAAAGAGATGGGCGAAGTTTATCATACAAGGATACTTGTTACGAGGTGGTCAACCGCTTCCGTAACAAAAAAAAAATTAAAAATAGTATGTCTCTTTGAGAACCGGCCTACTGAATATACAGAACAAGCTTTGTTGTTGTTTTACTTATAATTTACAATGTTCACGCTTATAATTTTTATGGACATCTTGCACTAGAATTTCTCACCTATAAAGGCAATTTTTCGGTTTTGTAGCTTCTCTCGTAAAATATACTCATATTCATATCCAACAGACCTGAAACAAAAATAAGTTGTGATGATCAAGTATAAGCGCGAAATAGGAAACTAAGAAAATGGGATTACTGAAAATCGACAAATAAAAAGTACCGTTTGATATTGTCTACAAGCGGTCCATAGTTGGGATCGTTGAGAATACACTATAAAACAAACAAACAAACAAGAGGTTCATGAAAATGATCGTTTATGCACCTGACACTGAAAATATGTTTTTACTACTAGCAAAATCAAAACATATTTTACAACTTAGAGACGAGTATGGCTTGTCAGTATTTAAGGGTAAACTTTTCTTCAATATTAAACAATTATTGGACGAGGTTGAGCAAAATATCGTGATTTGTCAGTTAATTTGCGAGACAATGACAAATCACAATATTTTGCGATTACCAAATCCAATAATTGTTTTATCATTCGATCACTAA
>JAOEHV020289354.1:0-11902 GCA_025447995.2 Isaurus tuberculatus | reverse complement strand
TTTGTACGCGGAATATGAAAGAAATCTATTTTTGACGCGAAAGTGACCGACCGGTTTTTAGGGAGACCGCCTCTTAAGTATTACCGATGGTAGCAATTGCTCTGCCGAAAAAAATTGCAATAATATTTAATAATAAGAATGTTTAACACTTCTAAAAGCGCCATTTTCCATGTTAATATGATCACATGCGCTTCACAAACAAATACAGAGTCCAAACAGTAGAGATCCTTAGAGTGTCCGCTATAGCGGCTCACATATATTTGAATAACAAAAAATGCCCTAAGTGAAAGAGACGGACCACACCACCGGGATCACAATCCTGCTCGTTATCGATAAGAGTGTGGGTTCTTTTAAGTCCCACCAAACTGGACCTACAGTTTAACGTCCTTATCCGAGAAAACGCGAAGGTTTAACCATTTGCAGACTTTAGAACAAAAACAGCACTTTCTCCTCAAATATACTAAGACTCTGAGTGTTGGCCCGACCGGGAATCGAACCCAAGCCTCCCGCTCGAAGACTGACACCTTACCAACTAGGCAAACCACGCGGCGGTTTAAACAGTGTGAACATACAATAAAACAGTGTCGCTATGTGTTCAAGCTACAAGTCTAGGATATTATAAAGCTAGCTCCAGCCCGAGAGCTTAATACTGTTACCATTTGGTGTTTTCCAACTTGTAACCAGGTCCAGTCTGTTTGACCCTGCGCGGTTATTGTAGGTTATCGAATCATAAGTGACGTTAGCGACGCCACTTTTAGGTCGTGGAAGAGCTGCAGGGAAAAACATAAGTACAAACGAGTTTAAGGATTTTTTATAAAGCTCTTATTGTTTATTCTCCCGAACTTTCAATGTGTCGGAAAGACCAAACTATTTTGCTAAACAAGTCAGGTAGTACGTACGTACTAGTACCAAACTTGCAGCCACTAATATAGGCAATAAGGCCACGCTGGCGTGGGCATTACCCCTTAAATCTCCCGTACATTAAAGTGACCCATAGGTTCGGTTTAGAGAAACGTCAAGACTTTTCCACTGACGAGTGTGCTGCCTCGGGTAGATCTTATTAGCACGGCAAAACTCACCGACAGCTGTTTCAGTATGGAGAAGCATCAGGGTTAACCACTGACGAGATCATAGCTGCCTCCGTTAGGTCTTGTTAGCACGGCGAAACTCTCCAAAAGCTGTTTCGGTGTTGTAGAACGTCAGGGCTTACCCACCGACGAGATAAATGCCTTCGTTAGGCTGGCGTTGGTCAAGAGTCCCACACAAGATAACAAGTAAAAGTGAAAGCTGATGCTTGTGGGATGTAACTTATATATAAGTCAGGTAAGACATACGTACTAGTATAAAATTTAAAGCCATTAATGTGGGTGTTTGATACTAGTACGTGCTTGTGTACTACCTGAATGCAATTGGAAAGGCAGAAGTGGGTATAATAGAAAACATAGTACTACGGCCAAAAAAAAAAGATTTCAAAGAGAATCTTACATATTTTTGCTGAATCAGGTCCAAAAACAACACTGCTGTTCTCTGTCAAAGCTACCACACGAAATTTGTAAAAAATTCCATCGAACTTTTCCCTTTGACCTAGTAATATTGATGCATCCTCTATATGATCACACAAGCCAATCTCCTCTACCGTTTGAGTTGCTTTGTGCGAAATCTAAGTTAAAAGAAATAAGAAATAAAAATATCAGAAACAAATTTAAGTTACAACAGCAATAGTTTGGAAAAAAGCGCCAGGTCTTAAGTTTAGGTTTATTACTTTTTTATTAGAAGTTTCAAATTTTTCAAGCTTTATACAAGATTTATGCACACTAAATGTTTTAATAACATTAACTTTTTAAATCCTTCCATAGGTTTAAACTTATGATCAATTTTTGTGAAAAATGTATTCTAAATCGTTATCCTAATATAGAACTCACATAGGTATGAAAATACTAAAAAAATGTCAGTTCTAAACTTTTCCTTTAAGACGTCTTGAAGTATTTTTACCGATGTATAGTTTGGTGAATATACTTGACTAACGCTTAAGGTTGAGGATTCCATGAAATCTCTTCACCGTGTGTGAAATTATACGAACTAACCAGGGGGCGGATCCAGGAATTTGAAAGGGGGGTCTGGGGGCTTCCCCCCCCCCATAAAATTTTGAAAATTTGAGTCTCTAAAATTGCTATTTCCAGCATATTGAGACAAATTTTGTACTAGATAATTTCTTGCTCGTAAACTTTGTTGAAATAAAGAGTTTAAATAAATAGAATACGTGGTATTTTTGAAAAAAAAAATTCCCAAAAGGGGGCACAGGCCCCCTAGCCCCCCCCCTGGATCCGCTACTGCTAGTAGCAATACGAAACTTAGGTATCTGTGGCATGCTTTTAATGCTGCATGGTTTTACAACCATCAGATCCTGAGATCTTACTTTGTACCTACAAGAGAGAGAAGGTAGAGCTAAGCTTTCCATACAGTTTCTTTTACACGCGCGTCAACCTTCTTGCCCAAATGTAGAATCACAAACAATATTCTTTTACTGGTTAAAACTCCCTGGATATAAATCAACCATTATTGGTCATTTCAATACCAAAGATGCTGAGGGAAAGTTAACTGATTTACCCGAGTTTCTTACCAAATTAAGATTTTTCCATCCCCCATGGCCACTGGATGTCAGATCTCCACTCCAAGCAATCTGCAGTGCGTACACTGTGTCACTCGTAGCGTTAGGGTGAGGCCGCCATGACAACGTCACGTTCCAAAATGTCGTATTAACGGCCACAGGAGCACCTGGTTGTAAAGTGGGCGTGCCGTCGCCACTAACAATATTGGTTTCATTATACAAAGTGAGGAAATCGCAGGTGCGTTTACAGCAAGAACTATTTCCCTGGAAACCATCATGCAGAAAAACTGTATCAATCATCGCAATTTTGATTATAAGCCATAATTTACATGATTTTCAAGAGCCTTTTTGTGCGGCTTTTTATCAAGGGCGGCATATAAACATGAGCGGTTTATACTGAATATTTTTTTATCAGCAGCTAAAAATAATGAAACCAATGTCACTTTAACTTTCAAACACTTTTCACACACACATACACCAAAAAAAATTTAAGAGAAGCCGAAAACTATTATAAGGAACCTTGTCGGTGGGCTAATCCCAGTGGGGGTGATAGGCGATAAGTAAGTAAGAAAACTTTCTCCTGAGAGTTTGAGACCCTTTTCACTTGTACTGTCGACTTCTATATAACCGAACTGATCTCTGTGATTAGTTGTATTACATACAAATTTTGGTTTTGGAGTTGCAACTTTAGATACTTAAGAGTGGTTTTTATATTTTTTTCATGTAATTAGGTGTGGCTTATAAACACAGGCGGCTTAAAAATGGGCCATCTTACATAACCAATGTTTTGTTCCATTCATTATGTTTGTCACTATTTTCGGTATTGCCATCGTCGACATTGTCATATTCTTTATCGATATTTTTTAATCATAATCTTCATCATTGTCTTTGTCATTGTCATTATATGTTAATTTTCATCTTTAGTACTTGTAAACTAAATTATACAATAGTTATAAAAACCGGCAAATGAAGTAACGTTGTTTTTATTGAAATGTATGCATGAAAACACGGCAAACCCTATTCCCGCTAGAAAATAAAAAAGGCTGCTCAATTTTAACCTTTTAACGTTTTTTTATCGTTTTTTTTTCTACATTCAAACAAGTCCGCCATGTGCATCCTTTTTAGAATGCAAAATAGTTTCTTCCATCGTCAGGAATTGAAAGTCCAAGCGCATTTATTTAATGGGAAACCGAAATAAAGAGAAGGAACGCGCGGATGTGAGCAAAGAGGAATGGGGATGAGAAGCGGAAGAAGCGGCCGCGGGCAGACTGCGGCGGATTTATCCGAATCTCTTTTTTATACCGTCTGCACGTCTATTTTCTCTTTCCGGTTTATGCACTTGGATTTTTAATCTTCCGGTGAAGAAAGAAATGATTTGCAGTGTACCTCGTTTTGGGTAACATATTCTTTAGACTTTGAAACTCATGAACGAGGCTGGGCGGACAAATCTGAATGAATACAAAAGAATGTTGAAGAAGGTCTGTAATTTGCAATATAACTCTACCATTCTGTCAAAAATAATATGAATCTTGATGAGAAACTCACACAGTTTGTTAGACAGTCGCTTTTCGGCAAAGACTGTTTTTGGCAGGTCAACAAACACTGAAAAACAAAACGAAAATAGTTAAAACATAAAAATGTCTTGACGTAATGGAAGCGAAAAAATATTATGATATTTGAAAATCAGTAATGTTAAAAAGAAAAAATATAAATAAAACCTCTAAACTTATAATTTTATTATTCAATTTTTAAATTGGTCAAAAGCAGGGCGGAGGGTTTGGCGCAGTGGTAAGATCTCTGCCTCCCGACCCTAAGGTCCCGGATTCAATCCCCAGCCTGGTCGAGGGTTGAACATTTCGTTGACCTTTTTTTCCCGCTAAAGCTCACTCAGCTTTCCATCTTTCCGAGGTAGGTAAATGAGTATCAGCATAAATGGCCTTCATTAAAGCGGCTGCCAGGTGCACCTATATGTGCTTTCGGTCCGCTGGGGGTAAATTGATTATTGTAATGCATCTTTGAGCATATTCGTGCGGAAAAGGCGCAATATAAATGTATCACTTTACTTTTTTACTTTACTTCGAATAACTGCAATACATACAACTCATGACTTTGTTAATTACTAAGTGAAAAAAAATAAAGAAAAATTTCTGGGGAAAAAACACTCATCTCTCTTTCATATCTAGGTGCCCAAACTGATCAATGTAATGTGGCTTCCTTCAAAAACCTGCTGCAGATTTAAACAATCTTGCAAAATTGCTAATGCTCGCAGAAAGTGTAAACCAAAAAAAACCAACTAACATGTCATGTTGGTGACGCTCCCTTTCCCGTGGTTTCTTGGGTCATCGTGCATTATATAATTTATTTATTTGGAAAAAGCTGCTTATCTAGTTCTGTAAAAGATGCAACATCGTTAATCTCTCATAGATTTATTAGTGTTAAGTCGATATTCATATTTAATCTCTAACTACAAGCAATTACCAACCTTGTCAAAGAGCTGGTCTTGACACGGTGACAAGCTAATGTCGGAGCCCTAAACCGGAGTAAAATTGTATGCTAGTTAAAAGTGTTTTACGGCATCGATATTTTTTTAGAAAAATTCCTTTCATTTGTATCTTTTTTCTATGATAATTGAGGATCGACCCACCATTCATAAGATAAAATTTATTCTGAAAATAAAAAATCCCTGTTCAAAGAATACGGTATATAGTCTTAAGGAATAAAACGTTGGCAAATCTCGCCCATAAGCAGTTGTATTTCATACTAAGCATACAAGAAGTTAGCCTGAAAACCAGACGTCCTCCTCGCCGGTGTTAGCTAGCCTGAAAACCAGACGAGCGCCCTCGTCTGGTTTTCAGGCCAGCTAACAGGAAGTAATAGAGTTCCAAAAAGTTTAATTTTCTTTTGCGGAAACAAAAATTGTTAAGGAATTAATATTTCGATTATAGCGTGGGTTTATTTGCTTAAAACTGTACAGCAAACTGTACAATATTTCTTTTGTGAAAACAATTTTTTAACTTTTACAGAAAAAAAATGGTATCTTGTTATTACCCCTGGGCAGATAAGTGTACCTCGATAGCTTGTAAAGCGGAAAGCAAATTAAAATTAACATTTTTCCAAGCAAAAAAAATAAATTTAAAAAAAAAATCGAAAAAAAAGCCGAAAAAAAAATTGAAAAAAAAAATAGAACAAAACTCGAAAAAAAATTCCTTAATATGCTATACTAATTTGAAATAAAATTAGAATTGTTTATCAAAATCAACATTGTTAAAACTTGAAAACAATGAAAAATCCAGCCGGTAAAACGCCTGTTTTTGCTTTCACGTTGTTGTTTATGGACAGCACATGCACAATCAATAGATAGTGACAAAAATGGAAATTTCGTAAGTGCCCATTTATCTCTTGTGTGCATTTTAGCTTTCATGTTCTTATCCTCAAAGTAACAAGCAAACAAGCTGACAGATAAAGTTATTACAAAGTTATAATTTGCAGCTACTCCAAATAACTCCGGAAATAGGAAAGCTTTTTTTTTTGCTTTTAAAATAGCAAATTACGTTTTTTAAAAAATACCACTTGAAAACCGTGCATCCTTGCGGGAAACCATTACGCGTCTTATAGAACTCGGGAGTTAAAATAGTTCTATCTCGAATTAAAGAATGCAAGAAAAATAGAATACAAGAACAGATTCTAAAAGAAAATCGATTGACTACTCTCTCACTTTTTAGATATATGCAAAAACTGTTTAGCAACTCTACACAAGATAATAGAGTTTGACGAAAACTTGACCCATTATAACTGACAAAGCAACTTTTACAACAGTGTGTGGTGTTTTATCTCAGATAAAGACGTTAAACTACTGAGTTAGTCTCTGGACACTTTCTCGGGGGACCTAAACGAACCTAGCACTTTTCGAAAAGACCAGGGTCGTGATCCCGGTAATTTAGTCTGTCATTATCACTGAACGCATTTTTTCAGTTATGTTTCAAATAAATGTGAGCAGCTGTAGCAGCCAATCTAGGACCTGTATTCACTTGTAAAAGCTTTAGCGCATTGGATAAGCTTAATTGCTCTATATAAATGTTATTACTATTATTTTGGAAATAATATTTCTTTCATTTGAGACAAATTAATTATCTTTTGTGTTTTAGTATGAAACAGTGCGGAATCTCTCTATATGTTATACTACTATCGTAAAATGCTTTTTTAGTTGATCTTGATATCTATAGCTTTAACAGTGTGAGTGTGCTCGGACACACTTCTCTCTCGCATTCTAGTTATCTGTTTTGCTCAATTTTTCGAAAGTGTCAAACTAAACACGTTTATAATTCAAAATGTTGAACTAAAAGGCGAAAAGTTACTATAGAAACCGGCTTGCTGATATTTGATTGTATATTCAATAACCTTTTTGCAGGATCTGAAAAGTTACCGAATGACAAAAATTTTGTTTTTGCGGGCTTGAGGCGGTCATATTGTGCGATTATTTCTAGTTTAGACCGTTTGATTTTTACCGGTGCCGGCCGAGGTGCCGTTGCACAGTTTATAGTTGGACTGGAGACGTTGTGACGTCCCTGTCACTATACGCCATAAAATAAAAAAAGAGTTTTGTTTCCTTTTATTGGTGGGTTTCATAAGGTTTCAGTTCAGCGCACATGGAGGGCAGTTATACGAAAGAATTTCATTAGAATCTAGTTTGAATCTCATTATTTGACCTCCATCTGCCATTATGTTGTATCCTCGTGGGACTTAGTGAAACCCAAGAATAGTTGGTTTCGGACATTTTTAAAAAAGAAACTTAGCTGGTACCTTTTCTGCGCTAACTTCTCGCACCATTTGTACGAAGGAATGAAACCCTAAGACTAGTTGATTAGCAATGTCATATTGTGTTTTATATATTGCCAGATATGATCAATGAATGATCTTTCTTTTAACACAACCAAGGCTTCAAGAGCTTGGTATGTATTTTAAAAAAAAATTATCGGCTTCTGCATGTACTCTTTCAAATGTTCAAAACCTTGAAAGCTTGAGCAAACACTGATGATATCAAATCTGGTATAAACTATATACAAATCTATTTCGTAGTTATTTGGTTCAATGCTAATGTGGCAACTTTTTCGCCTTTTACAGAAATTCAGCCAAATCAAACTTTGCTTTTATTTTGTTGTCCAAACACAAGAAAGACACCGCGAACACCAGGAAAACTTTGAGTCATTAGCTTCAATAGTCATCAAAGCTTGCGGTATTTAACATAAAATGAAAATAATCGCCTGCATAGCAAATTTAAATGAATTTTTGCCGACAATAAATCAGTAACAATTTTGGGTCTTTCTAGTGCATAACTGACCCTTACCAAAATTATACGTATTGCGTATTTATATTAAGATTTTTTATTATTCATAAAATTATTTCCAGGGGCAATGGTACTTAAAATTTGAGAGGTAGTATTTGCCAACATGAATAATAAGTTTACAGGGTTTTTTTCTCAGTTGCTTAAAGGTAACGGGAGGATAATGCGTGGGTTGAGTTTGTGTAAACTTGTCGAGCTTAAATTCATTAATTCCTCAGATAAACAAACCATTTATTTTAATAGACGGACTAAACATGAATTTTTAGTTGCCCAAACGTCAAGAGCTGTAATATTATTACAGGAAGTTTTTTTTTTTTTAAAGTATTTTTTTAAATGCTGTTTTAGTAAAATATGTTGATTGATCACGCACACAACTAACTTGACAGCTATTTTCTTTTCTTCTAGAAACTATCAAAAATATAATCGCACAGGTTATTATCGATTTAAAAGTATTAATGATCTTTCGTCTCACATCTTTTGCTCACATTCCAAATACCAGCAATTTTTTGATAGGTATTTTCGCGTTACGTTGTAATTTTCAGACTTGAAAACAAGTTTTATTTTTTTATCCGATAGCTTGTTTTATTGAAAACGAAAATTCTAATTTATATTTGATTTGGTTATATAACAATTAGTGCAGTATGAGATAAAAGATGGTTTCATTAAACTAAAGTTTATTTTACTTGCAACATTTTCAGCATTCTAAAGAGTGTTCGTTTCTGGGCCGTAAGCATTATTTTTATAAATTTCAACGATTTTATTCAGTCTCCATATATTCGTGAAGTATTTCTTCAAAACCATAGCTTATCTCAAACCATGCTCAGTTTGAAATCGATGCAATTTTCATTTAATAAATTCAACACCTTGAGGATGTTACTTTAATAAAAAAAAGTGAGAAATGCTTTCAAAATTCAATGAGTTACTGCCCAGAGTAAACTAAAAAGCTTCTTAGCCATCATAATCATAAAAATATATATATACTTACTCTTGCAATGCAGAAAGACTCACATCTAGCGTGTCTAAGAGTTTCGGACCAAGAAACTTGATAAGGGTTTTCTCCAGTGTTTGGTCTAATAACCAATGAGATTGTTACAAATAAAAATGTCTTGATGTAGAATATCTTCATCATCAAACCAAAGAGTAATCTATAGCTCCATCACAAAAATAGCTTGACCGATTGTGCTCTCTGCTCGTCCCTGAGAAATTAAAACATTATGTAAATCTTTAAATAAGGTAATAATTAAATGGTAGATTCTGGCACTTTGTGACATACTTTCGAAGTGACTGACAGCTTGGTTGCGAAAATATAAAGTATTTTATCAAACTGCAAGCATAGTAACCAAAAATTATCAAGAAAAACTTTGGTTTAAAATGCAAAGCACAGTTTTAGTGCTAAACAATTATAACGTCAAATAACTATTGAACAGTTTGTGTTTTAATAGTTATAAAATATGTGTGCCACTTTTGAATTATTTTGAAAAAAAAGAAAAAACCATGATTCCAGTCAGAGAAAAAATATTTATTAAACGACAGACGAAAACGATTGAAGATTGAAACTAAAAAAACTAGTTGTTGATAAAAAGAAAAAGGTTAAACGGAAGTCTCTACTAACCTGTGGCCCGTTTACACTTAGAAAAAATGGGAACGGCACGGATAAAAATCGGAACCGGTTCTCCTGAAGAATTTCGACTTACACTACACAAAAAAAGGTTAAGGTACGGATCGGACGAGATATGGGTCCGTAATCAACATGGAAAGTTTTAATACCCAAGGAACAGTTAAGCATTTACACACGCATAACGTAGGTACGGCACCAGTTTTTAATTATCCGACCGTTCTCGAAAGGGACCGCATACGGTTGTGGTCCTGTTTGGGAACGGATCGGATAAGAATGGAATTCTTATCTGATCCGTTCCATTTTTTTTCGTCTAGAGTGCGAAACGGACCTTAAGTTGAATGTTGCAGCGTCATAGGTTTTATAGGATTTCGATTTTTCAGCTCAGTGACAGATCTCTTCGTTTTATTTAAACAGCTTTTACCGAGCGGCGTTTTTGTAACTCGACTTTATTTGTGTAAGTTTGTTTGTGCCTTTATTATGCATGCAGACCAAACTTGCATGAGATGTTAAAAAAATCTACTTTATTAATTCAGGAGAAAAGTTTCCGTTTTATAATAAAAAATAGTAAACAAACCTCTACAATTTTTTTAAATTAAAAGTAAAAAGAAGGAAACAAAAAGGCACTAAATAATTATAGGAAAGAAAGAAGTCTTGTATTGATTTGTATTGAATAAAACCAAGGTCAAGATAAAACAGAAACTCCGACCACGGTCACTGTGTCTCATTCAAAGTAAACCTGCTCATTTTTCTGTTTTTTTTTTTTTACTTGACTTTGTTGTCATATGCGACAATAGCTAGGTTTCAATCTGACTTTGTGAAACTTTGTAATTTAGAGCATTTTATCTTTTTTTTTTACTGAACTCAGCGCTATGTCTCATTCTGGCAAAGGGATTTTAAAACCTATTAAACATGCTGCCCAAACTCTGTCTATACCTGCTTATTTTGCTGGTTTTCTAAAAACCAAGTTAGTGTTATCTTCCAGTCAATCTTTTACATGCAGGATTGTCAAAAGCTCTTCGTATGCCCCCTCTCAGTTTTTTTTAGTTGTCCTCAGTTTTTTTTGCCTTCTACCATGCATATCAGCTCTCAACTAAGCTATTAGTTGTTTTCAAACTGCGTAAACGGTCAGTTTTTCAGTATCTCTTTTCAAAGCTCTCTCACTACTCTTTCATCCATATTTATTTCTTGTGTGTTTTGTCCGAAATCTTTGATATTTCTTTACCATTTTCTCACTTATTGAGTTTTAAAAATACAAGAACTTGTTTTGACACGCCTCGCTAAACCAAATAATTTATCTTCAATTTTTGATATGCCCCTTACTTTTTTTGTTATCATTGCTTAGACTCAGGAACCAGAAAAACATTTAGCTGTCCTTCAATTGCACGGAAACGTTTTTTTCCCCTTCTTTCATCAGTGGTCAAATTTGAAGTCAAAGGGCAACAGTCGACGACAAGAAATTCCTTTTCTTATATTAGAAACTAACTGAATAGTTCCATTCTAAAATTCACTTTGAGCTATATTTTGTTATATTTTTTTCAACCTTACAATCTTAGTTTAATAGTGCCTATCGATAGTTGCTAACCCCATTTTTTATTTAATCCAAGACGTGATCAAAAGATCGGAATTTTTTTTTCTAGCATCTTCTCAGTAACATAAAACTACTTGCTTCGATAACTGATAGGATAAAAAGCAAAAAGCAAAAAGCACCCGATCTCAACTCCGCGGTTTGGCCAGAACCTGCACGCATGCGCACAACCAGCTTCACCCGAGTACCTACAATGTAAGTAAACCGCGGAGTTGAGTTCGGGTGGTTTTTGCTTTTTAATAGGATAAGTCTCGCCTGTTCGAGCACAATTAGTCTATGAAACTCTAAATGCAGTCTATTCCATGACACTTTTTAAAATTTAAATGTCATGGAAAGCTATATACTTCAGTAGAGCCTCATATAGATTGACGATGAGAGAAGGTAAATTTGAAAAGCTACAACGGTTGAAAAAATTAACCGTATAAAAGTCTAAGCTTAAGTTCAGTTTTATTAGTCAAAGAAATTCTTTTATCACCCGATAAAATTGTTTCGCTTCCCAGGCTTGTCTCACTCGTATTGACATGGTATGATTCTTTCATCCGAGATGTTTCGCCGGCAGAGTTCAAATAAAACCATCGCAGCTATATCGTGTAACTATAATAGTTTTTGCGCCACTGAAGTCTCTCTCTCTCTCTCTCTCAGTCCTTGTAGCCCCCAGTGGGGCATAGGGCCTCAGCAATGAGTCCTTTCCACTTGTTCCTGTTCTTAGCGGTTGCCTGCGCCTCTCCCCATGATAAGCCCATCTCCTTT